>PVJC01018246.1:0-31553 GCA_004026665.1 Murina feae | reverse complement strand
GACTCTGTCCAATAGAAATACAATGTGAGCCTCACATAGAATTTTAAAAGTTCTGGTTATACTTAAAGAAGGTAGAAAAGAATGGGTGAAACTTATTTTACTAATACTTCATTTTACATGCTGTATCCAAAATAGTATCTTTCAACATGTTTTCAATATAAAAAAAAGTATACAACATAATTTACATTTTTTTGTACTGAGTCTCCAAAATCCACTGTGTATTTTATATTTACTAGTATAAATTACAGCATAGTACATCTCAGTCTGGATACTAAATATTCAATGGTTAAAGTGAAATGTCTTATCAAAACAATGAAATATTATTTAGTAGAAAAAATATTTTCTACCACTTTATATTTTAATTTAAATCAAATTAAAAATTCATTTTCTCAGTCACACTCACTTTCTTTTAAGTGCTCAATAGCCACATGTAGCCACAGTGTTAGATAACACAGAACTATAATAAAATAAGTTAATATTCCATTCATGTCTGCTTTTATCTGATAAGTACCAGAACTTTTATATAAATGTTCCTGTTCCATAGATAAGCTTATAGATCTCGAACACAACTCTTTTGAATTTTCAAAGTCTTGGTAAAGCACACATTTAAAGACCAGTATTAATCCCATCCTCTAAATGTCAATCTAACAAAAATTGCTCCCTAGTGAATTTTAAAAATGTCATATAATAGTTCTTACACTGGCAGTTTGTTAGGCAAAAATTTTTAGGTTATATTTTTCCTTTTTGTATTGACATAAAATGTTATGTTAGAAGAAGTAAAAATAAAAATGAAAGAGAATCTTTCCAATCTTTTAACAGTGATCAAAACTCATATTTTTCATTTTTATTGCTTTTGAATACAAGCATATCCTTTTTTTTTTTTTAATTGTATAAATGGCCATTTATAAGGAAAAATCAGTGTTCTTTCTGGATATTGCTAAAGTTATGAGCGGGCATATATACATACTGCCTTGAATAGGTCATTCTTTTTTTAATACACTGTTATTTCATTTGTAAACAGGTGACTCACGAAAAAGAAAAAAAATACCTGCGGTTGAAGACCGATTCATATTCTTTTGAAAAACAAATTTTAAGCACTTGTTTCCAGAATTGGATTCCATTAGATCCAAAGTGTTTGGCTCAGTGGTGTGAAAAAAAGAAGCACAATTGACAAGTTATTACTTTTTCAGTCATTCCAATAGATGGTGGCAACATGAGTTCTAGATGTGCAATGTTTCTGACTACAGTGAAGAAGAGGCCTTCAAAGAGATTCCCATTTTTTGTACCATCTTCCCCTCCTGTCCACCCACTTACATACTTATAGTGGCCAGTAAAGCTAGGGGTTGCTATGAGCTGGAAGAGCACTGGGTGGACAGAAGTCTACTGTGAGCTGTAGTGGAACTGCTTTGAAATCTATTTTTCAGTGCACTGAATAGTCATCTGCTTGAAAATTACAGAGCTTCTTCCATATCAGCTTATATAAATAGTATAACATTCTGAAAAAGAAGTTTATCATGATAGCCATTGGGACAGGAATTGAAAGAAAATCAGATGATGAAAATTTCCACATTACTTATCTCCAAAGGAATTTTCATAAAGATGCTGAACAGTATCTGTAAAGATACAAAACTATGGAGATACATCTATTAATGCGTTTACCACAATATGATACATTTAACATGGCATATTTTTAGAAGACCACACACTCTTAACACTTTGTAAGTTTTTGAAGTAAAATTTCCATGCTTTTAAATAGCTCTTCATAATTGTGAATTTATAATAGTTTGAATATTATGTGCAGCTTTGTTTATGAGAAGCAATACTTTGTAATTTGATAATATTTCAAATTATTTTTGGTCTTTTTGTTTGAACTATTGCTTGATTACTGTAATTCAACATGACTTTCCTATTGAGATTCAAAATCAGGATTCTATAATAGGAATGCGGATCTTAAGTCTTTCTATCATGTACCATTTAAGTTTTCATTTTTATGCTCCACAATGAAAAAAAGTGCTCTATAGATATGCAGAAGAAATTAGACAAGCAGAAAAGCCTCCTTAGCTGGCATTTCACATGCTTTCAGTGGAGTTTTTGGATAGAGCCTCTGTTATTGTCACTAAATTAAACATGTATGTAGCTCTAGGTGCCTGTTTTGCTATAATGGAGTCCTGAAGTGTGCATTCATATGAATGGAGCCATTATTTGTTCTTAGCTACTGCTGTGAGCTTAAATGAAGGTAGATATGTTGGACTCAGTACATTACTCTGTAGAGTGTTCTGCATAAGACCAATCTTGGCCATTATATGCAGGGAGGACTGAAGTACCAAAAAAGACTCTTTTTTCTTATGAGGCAATTATCTGACTCAGAAAGCAGTCCCAGTGTAGAAGCCCTCCAATGAATTCCAGAAGAAAAAGAAATGCTCGCACCTTTGTCACATTAAAGTGTTATTCCTTGAGAATAATTATGGAGAAAATATTCTGACATCAGGTTATGTAAAACAAAGTATTTCTGCTTAAATGTTGGTAATATGTTTCACAATACATTGGTTTATTCTAGCACTGTTTTCACATCTTGTCTGGGAAGGTTGGAAATACAGATCTAATATAGAAACTAATCTTCATCCCATGGTGGTGAGTGGGGGAGATTTTTTCCTATCTACATCCGTAAGGCATGGAAGCATGCTTCCTAACCCAAAGAATGATTGGTTTGATAATGTATTTTTTTTTAATTTTAGTAAATTTACAAATCATAAAAAAAAATCACATTTCAATGTTATGCCTTTGGATGCTTGTTTTGTTTTTCATTCATTGACATTTAGAAAAATATAGGAGAATGCAATGCTAAATTAACAGCAAAAGCACTAGAACTCTCATATGTCTAGAGGGAATTGCTACCCATTTGGTGTTACAGCTGCGATTCCAAGGGTCCTGTGATCTCCATGAAGGTTATCTCACACTTGAAGATGAGTAGGTTACAGCAGCCAGCTATGCTCATTCTCTGCTAATAACTTCCTGTAACACACTCACTTACCTTAGAGATTCAGGTTCCTCCTTCCACAGAATTGCATGTTACTGTAGGTCATCAGCCTTTAGGAGTTCTCACAAATAATTTTAAAATAAAAAATAACTACCATCAACTTCTCTATCAAGATGAGTTGACCAGTTGAATCTTCTTTTTAATTTTAAAGCAGTTTTAGACCCCAACAGGAAAAATGTTGACATGGTTAATTTTTTTTTTTTTTTTTTTTTTTGCCCCAGTAAGATGAGCACCTTGGGCCTTAGTATTTCATTTGTATATATTTTAGTTATGATGGTACTTACAGATGACATTCCACTTCCAAACTTGCCTGTACTATATATATGGTTTAAAATATTTGACAGCTATATTTCTGTTAATGTGTCACTTCCATATATAAGAATCTGCAAAAAAAGTGCTTACTTACGCTGAATCATTTTAGAAGTTAATTTACTAATCTGGTCTCTATATATTTAAAATAGGGAAACAAGTAGTTGGTGGCTTGGGGGATGTTTGAGGACAGTATTACTTACTTCTCACTTAAATATCAATGTTAACTATTTCTTCTAATGCAACTAAAATTATGTATATAAAACCAATGTGGAATGTATAGAAAAGGTATTTCTAATGATTTAAAATCCCAATGGTACTATATTGTAGCAATATGAAGAAATGCCTGGCTAAAAAAGATTTTTAAAAGATGAGCAACTGTCTTGCTTACTTAATGTATATTTTATAGGCTTATTGAGTTTGTGAGCAGCATAAAAGCAATCATTCCTTAATTCTTCATTGTGAAACTTAAACATTTCTATAAAATGCATTTTCATATAGACTTTTAGACATGACTATGACAATTAATCAGGTGTAGTATTTCCATAGTGGGACTGTGGGGCTTTTCTTATATGAAACCATAGAAAAATTTCAGTACTTTTATGTAACTAGAGGCCCGGTGCATGAGATTTGTGCACTTGGGGGCATCCTTCAGTCCGGCCTGCACCCTCTTGCTGTCCAGGAGCCCTCAGGGAATGACAAACTGACAGCTTAGGTCCACTCCCTACAGAGCAGGCCTAAGCAGGCAGTCGGACATCTTTAGTGCTGCGGGGGGGGGGGGGGGGGGGGGTGCTCCCACCACCACCACCGCTACTGCGCTTGCCAGCCATGAGCCCAGCTTCTGGGCTTCTGGCCGAGCGAGCGGCGCTCCCCCTGTGGGAGTGCACTGACCACCAGGGAGCAGCTCCTGCATGGAATTGCTGCCTTCTGATGGTCAGTGCAGGTCGCAGCGACTGACATTCTGCTCTTCAGTCTATTTGCGTATTACCCTTTTTTTATATAAGATTGGGGGTGGGCCTTGGTTTCTACAAAGCTGAACTATGTAGCAATATTTGGTAACATGGTATGACCACTTTTGTAAAGCATACTTTGGCCATAGCAGACACTAAGAATTGAAATTCTTTTATTAGTGGAACAAAAATAAATGGGGGGAGCATTCTCTCTGTTTGGGATGGACCAGTATATAATTAACACATTTTAACTTTATACATTCCCTGAGACTCCATTTTTAATTACGTTCACTGAGAATGTAATGCTTTTAGCCTAAGAAAAGTTTTTTCCTTCATTAAATACAAGGGTTTTTTTTAATCTTTATAATTTAATTATTATGCACTTAACATCAGATGCCAACCTGTAAAGTACTAATGGGTCCTTAAAGACTTTATCAGGGAGTTGAAATTTCATATACTTTACCAGGTTATTTGTAAAAAAAAATTTTTGAGCAGATGTAAGACATTTAAAAACGGTGGCAGACCCATTGCTAACATGCAGCCATTAGATAGTGAAAGCAGAAACCTTAAGTTTTACCTAAGTCTTGCACTGAATTTAAATATTATATAGTTAAGTGTGCATTTTAAACAGATTTTATTTCCCATTTACTGTTTAGCACAGAAGAACTATGCTTAAGGTTTGACCAGCAGGACTTAGTTCCGACGGCGAGAGGGCGGGAAGTAGAGCACCTTACTGTGGGAGCGCGCTGCATTTATTAGGCTACTGACAGTGCGATGGTGTGTCTGAGCTTCGCTGCAGAGTGCTCTTTAGTTAAAGCACATGTAAAAAATCTGTGCTCAGCTGCTTTGTAAAATGAAGCAATGGTATTTTTTATCCTATAAATATAGGCTAATTTAAAAGTTTTCCTACAAAAAATGAGTTTATATTGCTGCCTAAACTATCATGTATGTAAACAGAGGCTTTTTAAAGGTAAGAGGGAGTCTGGATTGTGTGTGTTAAATGTTTGTCCACTGAATTATTTCAAAGACGTATTCATTGGGAAATGTTCTCTTTTGCCCATAGTAAATGTATAGCTTGGCATTTGAGGAATTTAATTGAATTCCAAATTTATAAACGTTTCTCCCCTTCTCCATGCATTTGTTATCACACTGTCAGGTGCATGTACAGAAAATACTTCTGAGATTGACATATTAAATATTTTATCAATGTTATTTCACATTGAATCTCAAACATTTGTTTTGAGGGTTAGGGGAAAGTTTTTGTGTGTTTTTTAAAGTCAGGTTATAATTAAGATTGGTTCATTTTGGGGAGCTAAGGAAAGACCATGGAAAATGACATTTAGACATGGACAAAAGGTATGGGCATTGGTTATAGAGTTCAGTTTTAACAAGCTAAGTTTTGGTGGTTTTTTTTTTTTTTTAACTTGCATGTTCTATGGTTAACTATCAGAGAGTATATAACAAGTTATTCTAGCTTTTCCCAGTACTAATTAAATTGGTTTTAAGAAGTCTTCGTAATCACAGGATGACCTTTTCCCTTCAACTGTTAGCCAAAAGGAGTAGCCAATATAACCCGTATAGTGACTTCTGACTTCTTCAGCTTGGACAGAATCCCCACTGAGTCACTGAACTTCTCATTGCACTGTATGTATTGCCAAGATTGAAATCATAATATGTAGTTTATGAAAAATTGAAGGCCACAGGTCATTTTGCATGAGTAAAGCCCATTATGGCTAATGAAACTGACATGATTTTTAGCCTTTCCGGTCAAATGAAAATTTTAAAAGCAAACTGATTCACCATTTACTAGCTTTGTGCAATATTCTAATGGTAGAAGCAAAACACTAGCACGTTGTGCTTGGCTTTTAAGGATGGCTTTAACACCATCACATCACATGGGGCAGTGTGCACAGTGTATTGTAAATGCCAACTCTTGCAAATTTACAATACTTAAGTATGCTAAATTAACGTCCTAAAGTATTAAAGGTACAAAGAAAAAACTAAGCAAGCATTTAGAGCAATACTCTGAAATCTCCAATAATTGTTTTGACTGTTGCCTTTGGCTCTTTAGTGCAACTTTTCTGCATTGTAATTATTGTATTGCTTTGTATTTCATGTTTTTTACACTCATGACTTCAGAGTTAAGTACTTGTACACCAAGTATTGCAATCACCTTTCTCTTCTTGTACATGCAATGTAACAACATACAGTTTTGGTGCTTAACAATATTCCATTTTTTCTTTAATAAAATATATTTATTGCATTAACCTCACTTTGTTTAACATTGGTGGGAGATACTGTCACTTCTTTTCAAACAGATGCTGCTAAGCCCTACTTTTCCCCCAAGTCATCAGGATACACTGAACAGGATACACTTTGGGACTTTTCAGCTTCAGGGTTCTGTATTAAGAAGTGAGAAATTTCTCCCAGGAAGGACCTTACCTTCCTGTATTCGCTCTATACATATATCAGCAGCTAACCAGAGGGTTTTGATTACTAGATAGTTTTTCCATAAAATGGACATGAAAGGAACATTAGCCAAACTGATAGAAAATCACCTTCTGCCTCTTGAATTAAACTTAGATACATGAATACGCTCTCAACAGTACTTCAGGAAGACACTTCGTATCTAGTTCACTCTTGTGAAATCATGGTGCTGTTGGCTCGGAACGGGTTTACTGGATGGACTTCTCTGTGGGGTTAGCATCTTTCCTATGACAGGTGAAAACCTCCTGAAAATCAAGGCCTGACTGGAATGCCTTACTCCTGTGTGGCCTTGTTGCTTATACTGACCTTGCTGTGTTTTTATAAGCTGGTTGAAACCTGATGAATTATTTGCTACAGGAAGCCCTTTGGGAGAGGCTTAAAAATCTTCGGTGCAGCCCTCATTGGTTTGGCTCAGTGGATAGAGTGTCAGCCTGCGGACTGAATGGTCCCAGGTTTGATTCCAGTCAAGGGCACATGCCCAGGTTTTGGGCTCAATCCCCAGTAGGGGACATGCAGAGGCAGCCGATCAATGATTCTTATCATTGATATTTCTCCCTTCAGTATCAATGAAATCAATAAAAATATATTTTTTAAAAATCTTTGGTGCAAAAATCCCTACATTCCATCACATTCAGACAGCTACTGATGGATAATGATATTTAACCATATTTCCCCAGCACTCTGTCCCTCTGCCACAAAGACCCCACAACTTTATTGCACACCAGAAACTTTGTTCTCCTTCACTGTTCTTAGCATTTTCTCCAGATCTCTTCACTAATAATCTTAGTCATTCATGTGTTCTTGCTCATCTTTCTCTAAACCTATTTGTCAGCTGCTTCACTTCTGATAGGCCGATGACCTATTATCCTCCTACCCAGTTCCTACAGATTCATCCTCCAATTGCAGCAGCAGCCTCCTTTCATCTGCCGCCTCCCTTTGCTCTTGGCAATCGATCGCTGTGACTGACTCCATACACTCAGACCCTTGAGCTGCTTTCTGATCTCAGATTCTCCCATCACTAATTCCAAAGGCCAGGCCTGCTGTACGTCAGTAGAGACCAGGACTTCCTGCCTCCATGCAGCCTAAGGAAAACATGCTACAAGGCTTTCTGTGGCGAGGCAGGTCTCTTCCAAGCCTTTCCCCTAGGACCTCAATTCCACATGCTCATCTCATATGTTTTCTCCCTGGTACACGTGTCTCTAAATGCTTCTTCTCCTTATCTCAACACCATCAAAAGTCTATCCATTGAGTGTGGATTTTGAAAGCAGGTGGGAAATGAATCTAGCCCTCTCTGTATGTCAAAATTCTTAATCAGAACATTGAAAGAAAGGGAAATAAGGAAGTTAAGATGTGAAAGGAAAAATGACAGAATCCGATTTAATGTTCACAATTATACAAAGATTAACCATTTGAGGTACAAGAAAAGGGGTTAGGCCCAGCCGACATGGCTCAGTGGTTGCACGTCGACCTGTGAACTAGGAGGTCACTGGTTTGATTCCTGGTCAGAGCCCATGCCCAGGTTGTTTGTTCGAACCCCCAGGTGGGGCGTGCAGGAGGCAACCAGTCAGTGATTCTCATTGATGTTTCTATATCCTCTCCTTTCCTCTCTGAAATCAATAAAAATGTTTTTTTTTAAGAAGGGAAGGGGGTTAGATATTAAATTGTCCATGTTGACAGCTCTAAGTGGCAGAGAGCTTTGCTTTAAAATCCCTCCATTACTCCCCATAGCATCTTCACCTTCACTATTAGCCCTGTGAGGTCCAACTAGTGCTCAGCGAGCGCTTCCTAATCAGTCTCTCTCCCATGTCTTAAATGACCTCTGTGTCATGACAATGCCCACTTTGATTTTTTAAAAACCTTTTCTGGCTATACCTCTTCTCAGAACACTAGGTCCCTTCTGTGTTCAGCTGCCTGGTGATCTCATCATTCGAATGCCTCATACCTATCTCAGATAGAACGTATACAAAACGGTTCCCTTGATCCAATCCTCCTCAGTTTTACGCATCTTTCACAATTCATCCAGTTCTGCAGTTTAGAACCCGAAAGTTATCCTTGCTGCCTTGCTCACCCTCACCCTCCACATTCAATCTTTATCTAATCCTATCAAGCTGAATTCCAGTTTACCTCTGACATTCACTGCTTTTTCTGTCTGTTCCTGCTCTCTGACTCAGAGCACCTTTATCACAGCTAGACTATCACACTGGTAGTTTAACTGACCTTTTTACTGCGACACTTGTCTCCTTCCAACTTACTCTGCACTCACAGTCAAAGTAGTGAGATCATGTCTCTTCTCCTGCATAAAGCCCTCCAGTTGCTTTCCATTGACTTAGGATAAAAATCCCAAATCTGAATAGGCAATTCATAAAAGAAATTCAAATGACAAATGTGCATACCGAAAAACAACAGTCTACCTCATTTGTAACAAGGAGAACATAATTAAACCAAAATGAGATACCACTACACTTTAAAGAATGGTTAAAACTGAAATGGACAGTTTTGAGTATTATCAAGGATTTTGAAGAAAACAGGAACTTTCATACACTACTAGTGGTAGTATAAATGGTCTAACTATTGGAAAACTGCTAGGCATTAGCTACAAAAGTTGGATGTATGCTCACCCTGTGACTTAGTTGAAATAGTTGAAATACTTGGATCAGGAGACCATCTGCAGGAATGCTTACAGCAGCATTCTTCATAATAGCCAACAACCAAAATACATAAATGTCCATGCACTGATGGACAGACAGTTGTGTTATATTCCTAAAATGTGGTGTGTTGTACTGTAGAACACTAAAAGTTAATATAGCTGCACAGTTCAGATGAGTCTCATAAAGTTGAGCAAAAGAAGCCAAAAAATACTATATGATTCCAGTCATATAAAGTTATAAAACAGACAAAACCAAACTGTAGTGTTTAGGCTGTTATTTAAGCAGTAAAACTTATTTAAAAGCAGAGGTACAGTTACCATAAAAATCATGTCCCATTTGAGGGAAAGGAAAGCTTTGTGAGTAAAATTCTGTGGGGCTGTCAAGCTATTGGTTGACCAGGCCAGTGATTAGATGGGGGTCCACTTTACAATAACTCGGTAAGCTTTACATTTGTTCCTGTGTTTTTCTAAATAAGCAGTACATTTCACAATAAGGTTTTAAACCCTAATAATAGTGTTCTATTATAATTCTGTAAATTGCTTCTAGAATTCAAGTTGCCAAATATGTTCTATACACAAAATACTTTGCATGCTTACTCTACAAAACAATGAGGATAATGAAAAAACCAGCTCATCTCAGACTTCTTCACAGAGTTCGATGCTCCCTTTCATCAGATGTGTGTGTACATTAAATGACTTCTCTAGGTGTGTATGCTATTTACTTCTCTTGTGAGAAAGTAGGTAGGACAATTTAAAAAATTTCATCAAATAAAAATATTTAGGGTGCTGAAGGCCTGGGGTGGGGGCGGGCTGGAGGGGGTCAATGGAGGAAAAAGGGTGACATGTAATACTTTCAACAATAAAGAATTATTTTTAAAAAATGCTACAGCCCTGACCAGTTTGGCTCAGTGGATAGAGCGTCCGCCTACGGACTGAAGGATCCCAGGTTCGATTCCAGTCAAGGGCATGTACCCTGATTGTGGCCACGTACCCTGATTGCGGGCACATCCCCAGTAGGGGGTGTGCAGGAGGCAGCTGATCAATGTTTCTCTCTCATCAATGTTTCTAACTCTCTATCCCTCTCCCTTCCTCTCTGTAAAAAATAAATAAAATATATTTTTAAAAAATGATGCTACAACAGAGTGGTTAGGAGGGACTCTTGAGACACCTACTAGCTATGAATATGGACAAATTCTGTGTGCTTCCATTTGTTCATCTGCAATATGGATGGTTTCTACTTAAAGGTTGTGGTATAGGCTAATGCACACATAAATGTTAGCTATTATTCTGAAGATAGAATACCAAAGTTGTTGACACACACAAACCCACTTAGAATCACAGTTTCAGAAAGTCACCTGATGGACAGACTAAAACAAATTAAAGTAACTCAGAAAACAAGACAATTCAGAGACTAGGCGAAAAACATTAAAATTACTTTTGTCAGAAAAATAAGGTGAAGGAGAACCAAGATGGCGGCATGAGGTGTGTACCTATATGCGCAGCCTCTACAACTACATTGTAGAAAAACAACTATACAGTGAAAGGCCATCCTCCAGAACCAAGGGAGGAGAAGCTTTGCAACTAGAAAACGGGAGAAGGAGTGCATTGTGATTGGGTAGGGGCTCCCGGTGCCAAAACTGAGAGGTACGGAGGCGCGGAACAGAAGCGGCGGCGTGGGTGAAAGGGTGGCGGGCTATGCCTGGATCCGAGGCTTGGAAGGAGATTATAAACTCCAGGGGTTGCACTGAATGCGGTGCGGGCTTTCTGGCAATGGGGCAGAAGATCAGTGGCATTCTAGCAGAGCTGTACGCAGTGATCACTGACGTGGAGATTCGGGGACTCAGAGGCATGCAGACCCCGGGGCTTGGAGGCTCCAGGTCCGGGAGAGGCTGCGAGTCCGCGGAGTGGCAGCCATTGTGGGTTGCTCCGCCACAGCAATTCTGAGACCACACCCTACCCCACCTACAACCCCGCCCAAGCTATGCGTCTGCCTGCCTGCAGCATAGCCTGAGGGACTACAGCTGGGACAGAACTCCAAAAGTTCCATACCCCAAACAACAAGGAGAAAGGCCTGCAGGTCTTTTCCTCCCAGTGATAACTACAACAAGACTGTACACCCAGCCTTCAAAGGCGTACAACAAGAGTGTCCACCCCAGGTGATTGGGGAGGCTGAATCACTGGGCCATATATAGGACACCTAGCACAGAAAGCCAAAATGCAGAGACTAAGAAACAGATCACAAAAGACAGAAATGGAGGAACGCAAACTACTGGATATAGAGTTCAGAACTACGCTTTTAAGGTTTTTCAAGAATTTTCTAGAAGCTGCCAATAAACTTAGTAATATTATGCAGAGATCCATCACCAGACTAGAGGTTTGCAATAATCGAGTCAAAGATTTGAAACATGAAAAAGCAAAAAGCACCCAACTGGAAGAGAAAAAAGAAAAAAAGAATCCAGAAGTGTGAAGATAGTGTAAGGAGCATCTGGGACAACTTTAAGCGTACCAACATCAGAATTATAGGGGTGCCAGAAGAAGAGAGAGAGCAAGATATTGAAAACCTATTTGAAGAAATAATGACAGAAAACTTCCCCTACCTGGTAAAAGAAATAGACTTACAAGTCCAGGAAGCACAGAGGACCCCAATCAAAAGGAACCCAAGGAGGACCACACCAAGACACATCATAATTAAAATGTCAAGGGCAAAAGACAAAGAATATTGAAAGCAGCAAGAGAAAAGCAGTTAGTTACCTACAAGAGAGTACCCATACAACTGTCAGCTGATTTCTCAACAGAAACCATGCAGGCCAGAAGGGAATGGCAAGAAATATTCAAAGTCATGAATAGCAGGAACCTACAACCAAGATTACTCTACCCAGCAAGGTTATCATGTAAAATCGATGGTCAGATAAAGAGCTTCACAGACAAGAAAAAGCTAAAGGAATACATCACTACCAAACCAGGATTATTTGAAATGCTGAAGGGCATTCTTTAAGAAGAAGAGGAAGAAGAAAAAGGTAAATATAAAAAATATGAACAACAAAGTGACAACAAATACATATCTATCATCAAGTTAATATAACAAGTCAATAGAAATATCTGATGAACAGAATAAACTGGTGAATAGAATATAAGTAAGGGCATAGAAAGGGAATGGACTGATTTCTCAGGGGGAAGAGGACATGAGGGTATGGGAAGAGAATGGACAAAAATCTTACATCTATGGATGAAGACAGTGGGGGGGGGGTTAGGGTACGGGGTGAGGGAGGGGAACCAGGTGGAGGGGAGCTATGGGGGTTTTAAAAAAAACCATCTGTAACAATCTGAAAAATAAAGAATATTTTAAAAAAGAAAAGAAAAATAAGGTGAAATACTGCGTTCATGATACAAGAATGTGTTGCAACAAAAAGGAATAGTCTGAAAACAAGGAGTGACACTTAGAAATGAAAACTATGACAGCTGAAGAGGGCAAAGAAGGAATAAATGGTGATGGAAAAAATAAAATACATTTTGAAAAATTCAACTCTTAGAGCTGAATAAACCACCACTAAGGAAAGGAACAGTAGAAATGAGGATTGATTTGGCTCATCCAATATCTGATTGATGCCAGGAAGAAGAGAGAAGTGGAAGGGAGAACATTATTAATACAAGAAACTTACTGTTCTCTTTGCCACAAATTCAGTTGCATTTCCTTTAATGTGCAATAGGCGTTCAGGGCCTCTGAGGAGCATCCCAGTCAGTCAGGAATTCAAAAATGCTCCCTGGAATAGGCAACCTGAGGTACTGGGCACCTTGGAGACAGAGTTTTTTGGTGGAGCAGTGGGGTCGGAGCCAGAGTGGAGAGGCCTGCAGAGCAAATGGAAAATTGGGAAGAGGAGATGATTTGTGAGTACACAATTCTTTTCAAAAATTTTCCAGTGAAAAAGAAGAGAAATCAACCAATAGCTCTAAGAACTAAGGGTGGGTACTTTTTATAGGTAAGAAACACTAAGGCATGCTTGAGTGCGGGAGGTACTGATACAAAATATATAAGTAAAAATGACTTGAAATAACAATTGTATTGTTTCTTAGGTAAATAAGACTGCATTTATAATTAATAAGGAAAATGGGGAAGAAAATTACCCAATTCAGGCATCCCAAATATCTTTGACCTCAACAATGGGAATGATTTAAATTCAAAGGATTAAAGGAGGTATATAGTTTTTCCCAAGTAGCCACCTCAATTCTCCAAGGTTATATAATGTACATGAAAATAGCTGTTAGAGCTATTCTGGTCATTAATGGATTTTCTAGAAAAAGTTTCTCCCACAGTATTTTCACTGACTTCTTGTGTCACTAGTACCCTGATTTGATTAGTCCACATTTAAGGTGGTACTTTTATTCACTTGTTCAACAAGTAATTAAACGTTCAACAGGATCTACATATGGACAATGTGCCCTTGTGGATACACAGGTATCTGTAATTCTAGGGCATGGAAATAGGTTGCAAAGAAAAGCAAGTCTCTGCGCTCACAGTGCTCAGGATCAGACACAAGTGTTAGACCCACCTACCAGCTCCCCAGTGTCTGAAACCCACCATGGCCATCAGGACAAGATAAGTGGCACAGGAAATCATTCGGAGGGTACAGCCTCACCTCTGTCCACAGGGTCCCCTCATGGAAGTAGAAAAGCAGCTTCAGTTTGGGGTGGTTCTAACAACCTCAAGTCACCTTCCTTATCCTAGTTACTCTGCCAGACAATCCAAAGGGCCGAGACCACCGCTAAGTTACACAGCTGTCATCTTTTTCTCCCCAAAATCACTGGCGCCAACATCACAGCGCTGTCCAGCCACCCATGGAAGAGAACATCACAAGTCAGGGAGCCGCTCCTGCTCAGGCAAATGAGAGATGCCAAAGTATAGTGTGAAAGGGCAAGAGCAGTGTTGGCTGAGAGTGGGCCGAGCTCCTGGCAAGACCTAATTTACTCCCGGGCAATGGCTGCTTTGCTGGAAGAGTCTGATTCCACTTCAGTCAAGAATTTACTGTTATGAATATTCTCTGTATAAAATACCTGCTATTTCAATCGCCATCAAGGAAATGTAGACGAAGAAAGAAAGAAACAATAATGAGCAGGAAGCATTTCCGAGTCACAGAACGTTTCTATCCAAGAAGAAATAATTGTATCCTATTTTTGAAAATGCAAATAAGAATGGAAGTTTAACATGGTCATTTTCATCATGGAATAGATTTTGTCAGTGCTGCCAAGTTCTGCAATAATCCTAAATGCCTCTCATTCATTCCTGTACTGAGGTTTGGTCCTTAACATCTTCTCGCAGCCGGTCGGAACTGAGAACGGCTGCCTTCCTCAGCTAGATTCCAACCATTTTAGAGCTTTAATTTTTGTTTTAAGTGCAGCAGGCTAAGAGCTTGGATTTAGGATCTGGCTTAGGCATCTAGCGCTCTTAGGCTGCATTTTTTCTAGAGAATTATGAGTGCCGTGAAACGGAGAGGCACCTGGAGGGCGGTGATTTTTAGTTCTGCACTGGCTGTGTGAGCTGAGGCTACTCACCTTCTCTGGGCCTCAGCTTCCTCCTTTGAGAAGTTGGACAGGAGAATCTCGGAGGTTCCTTTCAATTCTCACATCCTGTGGTTCTATAAATGATGTCAACCAAAATAGGTCACTGTAGGTGGCCTGTGAAAGAAGGAAGTGCCCTGCAGCTTTCTGGTTTCTGAATAGAACATGCGTAAGGGAGAATAGAATCTACCTCCTGAACAGTCATGTGCCACCTCAGGCAGAGGGGAGGAAGAAATCCTTTAAGGAGCCCAACATGCCGAAAAGAGCTGCCTGCCGCCATGCACGTGCCTTTATTGCTGAACCAGCTGGCTCTCAGGAATCCACAGGGGGCTGGGAGATCCACGAGAGCCTAGCCAGCCTGGCTCCCAACTTAGGCCCAAAGCAGTTCTTTGTTCTGTGGTTTACCAAAAACCAAAAGATGAATTATTTTCCTACAAGTTCACATGAGCCGGAAACTGAAGTGCTTTCTAGAATACTTGGGCCATGGCTGGGTAGTTAATTGGTTAGAGCATCATCCCAATATACCAAGGTTGTGGGTTTGATCCCAGTCAGGGCACATACCAGCATCAACCAATGAATGCATAGATAAGTGCAACAACAAATTGATTTCTCTCTGTCTCTGTGTGTGTGTGTGTGTGTGTGCGCGCGCATCTCTTTCTCTCTTCCTTCCTCCGTCCCTCCCTCCCTCGTTTAAATCAACTTAAAAAAAAATGGTTCTCTTTTGTTCGCCAGCCTTTTTTGGTACAGCCTCACAAAACTTGTCTGCTGTCCATTATGTATTTTCTTCAAGCTTCAAATTTTACAGTCAAGAGCTTACAAAATTTTTCTTTAGTAGCTTTGAGAAATTTACATATAGTTTGTACCCATATAAAGTGTACAATTTGATCAATGTTGACAGTTTTGCACACATGTGAAACTGCCATCCCTCAAGACACAGAACATTTCACTACCAAGAACTCCCTTGTACCTTTTTGTGGTCCATAGATAACCATTGACCTGCTTTTTGTCACCACAGTAGATTAGTTTGCCTTCTCTCTAATTTTACATAAGTGGCATCATATAGCATGTACTCTTGTGTCTGGCTTCTTCCCCTCAATATCATGAAATTCATTCCTGTTGCATGTATCAGTAGTTCTTTCCTTCTTGTTGCTAAGTAGTAGTCCATTGTATGGATGGTGTTACATTTTATTCATTCATCTGTTAGTGGCATTTGGGTTATTTCTAGTTGTGAGGACATGTTTTTATTTTGAGTAAAGGAGTAGAATGTCTGGATCATATGGTAGGTGTGTATTCAAAGAAAGTTCACAAAATGTCCAGGCAGCAGTAAATGACCACCAGGCACACCTTTGCCCTCAGATGAGAGAAGCCTTTGTTTCTCTTAGAGGCACTGAATAAGTTATAGACCATTTCTCCCATTTGCAGAGAAGGAAAAGGTGGTCTGGGGAGATGAAAATACCTCCACAAAAGAGCTGCAGGCATGTTAAAGGTGTTGGCAGGTCACATGTGTGAAGAGCGCTGCATGACAAATGAACATGTCGAGTGCTTCATGGAGGGACAAGAGGAGCTGCCCAGCTCAGGGGCCCAACTCACCTATGGACTGTCCTGGTCAGAGATAATCTAATCCTCACATCTGGTGGCATACCTTCTCTGCCTAGAATCCAGTGGGGAAAATAGTTTTAGCATGACTTCTGACAAAGCCCTAGAAGCCCCTGGAACTTACAAGGCATGGATGAAGACAGCCACTCCTCCAAGGCTAGCATTGCCCACTCAAAGAGCTGGGCCACACCACGATGTGCACACTTTACACCTTTGATAAATGCATAGCTGCTAGTAATGAGCTTGTCTTGAATTCATTTAAGAGGAATCCAGTGTGAAAATATTTGTTCATGTTTTCATTCTTGTTTGCAATAAAAATAGAATCATTAAATGACCACATTGCTTCCTTAATCCAAAACATAAACCTAACAAAATTCTGATTAAAAACAATACATTCTGTTTGCTCTCTATTGTCAATAGTATGCATGATTCTTGGAGGGATATTTATAAAACTATCTTTAGCAATAACAGCAAATCTTATTTCAGATGGGATGGCATTTTAAGTGTTGAAATCAAGCAGAGGTAAGGGGGAGAGATCAACCAAAGGACCTGTATGCATGCATATAAGCATAACCAATGGACAGAGACTCCAGGGGGTTGACGATATGAGGAGGGGATAAGGACACATATGTAATACCTTAATTAATAAAGAAAAAAAATCAAAAAAGAAAATGCATATTTAAAGGGAAAAATATGATACTTGAAGGCACATAACCATAACCCAACAGCAAATAAAATTAGTTTCATTTCTCTCAGAAAAAAACAACTTTGAGAGTTTGTGATATGAAAAGAATATATTATTAAGCCTTTCTCTGTATGACTTTTTCTTGACACACTCAGAGGGGAAAAAAAATTGAAATGCAAAAATTCTTTGAACCAAATAACAAAGAGGAAGAACTGGCAGCTTACTGAAAAGCATTACATTTATCGCATTTACAAATGTGACAATTTTTTTCAAAGGCAGCTCAGGTTCTGCAGAGAAAACAAAAGCCCCCGTCATCATTGAAGTTGGTTTTATAGCCTGAAGATTAAGTTGCATCTCAAAAGCGTTTCTGTGGTTTTCATGCTTCAAACATGCTGCAGGTTTTTAAGGAACCGTAAGTACTCTGGCTCTAAAGACACAGCCCGCTCTAGTCAGCAGCAGCTGTGTTGGTACTCAGACAAGTTGGGACCAAAATCTTCATTTTGTTTTTTATTTTTATATTTTGAGCAGCAAGTGGAAGGGAGTTCTTAACTGTAGCGTGTGTATGGTGAAGGCTAAGAAGATTCTTTACTGACACCCTTTATTTGATCCTGACTCCAAGAACTCCAGAATCTTCCCCGAGTAGGCCTACTAACTGCTATCAGCGTTATTGTTTAGCTTCCAAAAGGTGTCGCTGAGGTTCCTGGGTCCACCTGAGCTAACCAACCTGGCACAGGAAGGACTGTATTAAGAGCACAGTTCAGAATTACTGGCATCGTTCCCCCATTAGGTAGGAAGTAGGCCTCTCGGGAATCAGGGCATTAGGTGGAGATGGGAGTACTACATACACTCCTAGCTGTTTTTTTTTTTTATCCCAAAAGTGATAACACAGTCTTGGGATCAGATAATAATCCAGGCAACAGGAAGAACTGAATGAATGATCCGTCAGCAATTCAGGAACCTTCCTCAGGGCCCTGCCCTAGAGGCTCCACCCAGCTTCAATCTTGCCACAGCCTCTTGAATGAGCAGTCAACTCCACTTTTTTCAAAATTTGTCTATGTCATTGCTCAGGGTGGGAAAGAAAACTATGCCTCTTAGAGAAAAACAGGAGCTTCCTCAGTTCAAACTGGATTCCATCCTTCTCTGGTTACATGGCATTGAGTGACCACTGGTGTCCAGTCTCTGAGGTCATCTGTGCAGTGGAGCCACCCATCACCTTGCTGGGCTGTGGTCAGGACCAAATGATGTAACATGGAGAGTGCCCAGCACATGATACAAAGTGAGTAATAATTCGCTTTCTCCCTCTTATAGCTACTGCTCTTTCAAATAGAATGAAATGATTAAAACTAGAATTAGAATTTCAAGACGTCTTGGTTTGAGGAACAAATCATCAGCCAAAAGGAGGGTTTGGACCTTTTCTCTTTGTTGAGACCCAAGCTAATCTTTAGCGGCAGTGGCTGAGGACCTAGGCTACATTCAGCCATCATAAACATTATTCACAGGAGAGTGTCATCCAGCTTTCAGTTCAGGTTGCTCAGGGCCAACTTGGGAATTAAAGCAACGGGAATCACTAACTTCACTCTAACCTGGCACATGTGGCTTAAAGACTCATATATTAGCCAATGGAGGGAAAGGAAGATCTCCTGGGGTGTGTGGCACTCTGAAGGAGGCTGCGCCCGGCCTGGGCAGCAGTCTTTGGCAGGGCTTCCTCTTGACAGAGTGTCTATCAATAGCTCAGTCTTTACTCTGGAGAGAAGCCTTGTATCTTGGTGGCTGGTGATGGTGAACATAGATAATGGCACCTAACAAGGTCTGCTAGTCCAAAAGATGTGATGAATGAAAGCATGCTCAAAGTTCCGAACCAAGCCCAACATAGGGAATGTGTGCTAGTTCTGTCAAGTTCTTGCTCATGATAATTCAACAGCCCAAGCAAGAAGCTTGTTATCAGCTCTGACATGGGATTTGGAGAAGAAAAATTTTATGTTAACATAAGATTAGTAACCATACTTCTGACCAACATGGCCATAATTGATAAAGCTAACAGACTAAAGAGGAACGCTTTCCTTAAATGTCCTTACACCATTAACAATCAAATGTTTAATTTTTGTTGTTGTTGATATGTACATTAGATGTTGGGAAAAAACTTCTCTGAAATAGTCATGAGAATGAAATTGTAGCTGCTCAGAGATATGGTTTTAAAAAACTGCAAAATTATGAGGACATATCCTTTAGTTTTTAATTATTCTACTTTTTTCTAAAATATATTTTATTGACTTTTTACAGAGAGGAAGGGAGAGGGATAGAGAGCTAGAAACTTTGATGAGAGAGAAACATCGATCAGCTGCCTCCTGCACACCCCCCACTGGGGATGTGCCCACAACCAAGGTACATGCCCTTGACTGGAATTGAACCCAGGACCCTTCAGTTCGCAGGCCTATGCTCCATCCACTGAGCCAAACTGGTCAGGGCAATTATTCTACTTTTTTGCCAAACACAAAATATATTTGAGATCGTTTATTATAAAAATGTCAGACCAATATAATAAGACCAAACTACTGATAAGAAAAAAATAGGAGCAAGGAACAAATAAGAACCAAGAGGGATAAAAAAGAAACTATAAGAACTCTCTGAGGAACTCTGTAGGCTTTAAGCCCCAAGCCTGGTCTTCGCTTCCTAGCAGCCAGGTTGATGAGGAAATAACGGATTTATGTAGTTTGTGTTGCCCAAAGATGATAAGCATTGGCCCAAAAGAACAAATTAGTTTAGTCTTAGTCTTTGAAAACAATGTTTGAGAGACCTTTTCTTAAAAGGGGAATTGGGTACAATAAAAAAAATTCCTATAGTACATTACCGTAAGATGCAGAAGAGAACGCCCAGTGTGTGTGGTGATTGCATTAAGAGCACAGTTTGGAACTTCTCTTGTCGTTCCCCCGTTGGGTATGGAGTAGGCCTTGCAGGAACATTATGAAGGTAAGAAAGGCTTCCCCATGTTAACATCAATTAGGTCCTGGGAGTCTGAATCCCAGCAGCCCCAGGCAATCAGAACGTGGCCTCACATTTGGATGTGAAGCAGATCATTTCCTGGTTAACAGAAGATGTAACAAGATAGTTTGTAAGCTTGAACTACTCTTGGTGTGGGTCCTACTGATTTAGGATAAAGTTAAATGACAGTTATCAATTTGATTATCTGGTGTCACCTGCTAGCTCTTCTCTAGGTCATTTTGGACCTTTTGACCTTCATTTCTCCCTACACACCCCTTTCAATGTCAGGGCTCCCTAGGGCTCTGGTCCTGTTGTTTTCACCCTCTCTGATTTCATCTCATGGCTTCACCAACACCCTATTTTCTGGTAACTTGTAAATCCATTTCTCTACCCAACAATTCCTTCCCAATCTTCAAACCTGTAAGACTTCTGAAGAAGAACCTCCAACTCAACAAACAAAACTTCCCTTTCTTCAAACCAAATCTGGAACCTAGAAGTCCTCCAGCTACCAAGGCCTACAAAGTCTATTGGTGGTGGGTACATATTTGCAGGCCGCAGTTTGGGTGTGTAAAGGATATAATTTCATTCTTCTCAATTTTGTTCTAAAACATATTTTGCATCAGAAACATTGATTTTGTCAGTTCAAGATAAACTCAGCCAATTAGGGTTTCCACCTCCTCTCTGGAGTTACAAGTATGTTTCATGTAGCGTCAGGGTACTTGGAGAGCTGGAAGAGTGGTGGGTTCTGGTTCCTTGTCCACCACCATCAGTGCTGGCATTTGCTTCCACAGCTAGGTTACCTCTGATCCTGGCCACTGGCACCTTTCTGCACAGACACCCACTGAGCTGCCCATCTGACCTGGTCTTTGGTCCCAAGTGACTGTCCTAATTCACTGGCTCCTTGGTCAATCACTGCTGCTCCTGCTAGAGAGGGTCAGGCAGGAAAACATTGCAGATGCCTCCCTGTACCACTCTGGGGTCCAAGAAACTTGCTGGGGACTCTCCTAGCTTAGACACACCATGTCACCATTTCTCCTCGGCATCTGCTGTATCACCCTGGCCCAGGGATACCTCAACACCGAGACATGGGTCTCTTCTGCTGTTTAATTCTCCATCCTGGGGGTTCACCTATTTGTCCCTGACTTAAGGCTGGTGTGTCAGAGGAAGGGAGCAGTGTTCAAGGTTCCTTCTTAGTACTATTACCCTCTCATTATCTTGTTTCCTTCATTTCCTCTTGCTTGTCACACACAAGTTTTTTTAAATCTGATTTGAGAGGAGGAATTCAAAAGTAGAGAATTGACTTTCTCATTACTGCACTAACAACCCAGTCCTGAGGGCAGGGAATAGAATGCTTTGGCTGTTGTCTGAATTGGGAGTAAGGGGAAGGGAAAGGATTAATGCCAGGAAAGAAACAGATTAAAAATTTTAAAATATCATCCCATCACATACCTCCTGAATATCATAATTAGCTGAGCTGTTTTTGCATTATTTTCTGTTTTTGTTTTTTTGTCTCTTGCTTGGACTACAATGAAAAAATAAGTCATCTAGAATCCTGAATATGTTTTTGCAGAACCTTTTTTAGATCAAGCTCCACCACCCCCAAAAGATTTTCTGAGATATAATTGTATATACTATTGTAGAAGTTTAAGGTATACAATGTGAGATATACACTGAGTAGCCAGATTATTATGACCACCTGACGTTTGTAGGCAAATTAGCTATAATTTCGTGCTGAAGTTGCTAGAGGGCCAGACCATTATAAATAGGGAAGCAGGTTGTTTACCACAACAGTAGAAGTGATTTTTTTTTTCTGGAGATATGGGTAAACAACATGATTTACCAGCCTTTGAATGTGGGATATATTTGAACGTGGGATACACACACACACACACACACACACACACATATACTGAGTGGCCAGATTATTATGACCACCTCATGTTTGTAGGCAAATTAGCCATACACTGCATCGTATGGGATATGGAAGCCGAAAGCCTGTTTGAACCCTTTTGCTGTCTGCAGTTACCAAGACAAAACATCTCCAATTCACACAGGAACATGAGGATTGGACAGTAGAGCATTGGGAAAAAGTCATGTGGTCCGATGAATCACATTTCCAGTTGCATCATGCAGATGGAGAAGTGAGAATCTGGCAGAAACAGCATGAAAGCATGTACCCCACATGCATGAGTACAACCCTTCAAGCTGGTGGGGGCAGTGTTATGGTTTGGGGCATGTTTTCCTGGCATGATTTGGGCCCTTTCATTCATGTGGAACAACGTCTGAATAGCACAACATACCTAAGTATCATTGCTGATCAAGTTCATCCTATCATGTTGATGGCTTATCCCAATGGAGATGGCTTCTTCCAATAAGACAATGTGCCATGCCACGATGCTCGTATTGTGCAGGAGTGCTTTCAAGAACATGAGGGAGACTTTACCTTGCTTAGGAGGCCCCCACAATCACCTGATTTCAATCCAATTGAGCATTTGTGGGACGAAGTGAAAAGAGCCATCAGGCAGCTGGTTCCACAACCATCAAATCTCACAAAACTGGACAGTGCTATTCATCAGGCATGGTGTCAGATTCCTCATGTCACCTTTCAACATCTTGTGGAGTCAATGCCAAGAAGAATCGCCACAGTATTAAAGGCAAAGGTGGCTCAATGAAGTACTGATGGGGTGGTCATAATAATCTGGCCACTCAGGGTGTGTGTGTGTGTGTGTGTGTGTGTGTGTGTGTGTGTAGTTATCTATCTATATAGATATATCTATATCCATTCCACGTTCAAAGGCTGTTAAATCATGTTGTTTACCCATATCTTCAGAAAAAAATCATTTCTACTGTCGTGGTAAACAACCTGCTTCCCTATTTATAACGGTCTGGCCCTCTAGCAACTTCAGCTTGAAATTACAGCTAATTTGCCTACAAACGTCAGGTGGTCATAATAATCTGACCACCCAGTGTGTGTGTGTATCTGTGTGTGTGTATGAATAAATTATTACCACAATAAAGTTAGTTGACACCTCCATTAACTCGAAGAGTCAAATTCATTCTTGATGCTATGGCCATTGATTTGCTTTTTTTAAAATGTAAATCCAATCATGTTACTTCCCTCCTCCTAGATTTTGGAGACTTTCCACTGCCTTTAGGAAGTCAGAACTGCCAAGGACATGAAACAAGGTCTCGGTCTGGAACCTGTCCACCTCATCTGCTCTGGTGCCCCAAGCTAAGCCACTGATGGGTCCATCAGGGAGTTAGACTGAATTTGTGTGTATGGCTTTGTGCTCTTGTGATGTACCCTTTCCCCTTGGCTCTCTGACCATCACCATACTCTCCTAGTAGACCTTTACTTACCTTTACATCTCAGCTCAGAGTCACCTCCTCAAAGGCCACTGATGGACTAACTCCTTCCTCTGTATAGTCACTGGAAGCTATGACTCCTTTTAGCATAACACTATCTTACTGCACATATTGAACACATATGCTTTCTTCACTAGACTGTGTTCCTTGAGAGAAGGGACTATGTCTTAGATCTTTGCATTCCCAGTGCCTAGTGATATAGTAGGTGCTCACAAAATGTTTCAACTGGCAGGGGAAGCACTACACTTTGGGTTTGTCTCATGTACCTCTATTGATTCCCTAGTCATCCTGATGGCACTACCCAATAGCTGGTGGACCAAGTCACTAAGCAAGGTTAAAATTTACTTAGGGCATCCTCTCTTTTCTAAGACAGTAAGCATATTCAGTTGCTCAACACATTTACTCAATGTTTTTTGTCCAAAGCACGTGCTAGTGCTAGGTGTTGCATGTATTTTCACATTATATACAAATATTTTTCCTCAGGATCAATTAAAACATTTTTTGAAATTTTCAGGAAAACTTAAACATCCAGAGTTTATCCTGATTTGGATTATAAGAGGCAGTGTGGGGCATTTGGTAACTGGGTATTAATCAATCCTAAACACCCCTGATATTTAATAAGTAGCCTCAAGTTCAGGAAGAAGGTGGTGGTATAAAAGAGAAAAGAAAATTATTCAAATGCTTAAACTGTGACATATCCATAAAGAGTAACTCTGAAGGAGTTAAAAAAGGTGAGGTAGGTCTATTTGTACCAACTTGGTCGTATCTTCCAAAGAAATAAAGTAAAAAGTAGCAATTGTAGAACAAGACATGCCACATAAAATTTATGCACTCCCTGTCCCCTCAAACAACTAAAAATATCTATCAACAAATACATCTTATCTAATAAAAGAGTAATATTGAAATTGACCGTTTCTACAGGATGCCTAAGCCACGCCCACCAGCCAATCAGAGCAGCTGTATGCAAATTAACCCATCCAAGATGGAGGCTGGCAGTCACAGAGCTAGAGTAAACAGCAGGCTTCCGTTATACCATGAGTAAACTGTCTGCCTAGGCCAGCTGGGCCTCTCTCTGCTCAAGGCAACATTCTTTCAATTATAGAAGCCATGGAGCTGAAGCCAACAGGAGGCTTCATTACCTGCCTAGGCCTCGGCTTAAACCAACCGTGTTTCAATTATAGAAGATAAATAAACCCCAAAAACCTGTTTCCAGCCAGCCTTGCTGGGACGTTGGGTCAATGGGAGCTGTGGGCAGCCTAAAAGCCTGAAAACGGCCCTAAGCCCCTCACCTAGGCTGCCCAGGCACCCCAGTAGGGACCTGAACCCTGAAGGGACTGTGGGCAGCATGAAAATGCCCCTCAGCTCCTCACCCAGGCTGCCCAGGCACCCCAGTAGGGACCTGAGCCCTGAAGGGACTGTTGGCAGCCTGAAAACAGCCCTCAATCCCTCACCCAGGCTGGCCACACCCCAGTGGGGTGAGGGTCCACACTGGGGGGCTTGGCAAGCCTGCAAACTGCCATCAGCCTCTCACCCAGGCTGGCTAGGCACACCAGCAGGTGGACATCCCCTGAGGGGTCCCAGACTGTGAGAGGGCACAGGCTGGGCTGAGGGACACCCTGAGTGCACAAATTTTTGTGCACTGGGCCCCTAGTTTTGTATATAAATGCATATAAAGTGCTGAAAGGACACATATTAACTAGATTATAGTAGCAATTTCTAGGGATGAAACTGAGAAGAGTGACTTTGCTTTATCTGT
Organism: Murina feae; assembly: GCA_004026665.1. Taxonomy (NCBI): domain Eukaryota; kingdom Metazoa; phylum Chordata; class Mammalia; order Chiroptera; family Vespertilionidae; genus Murina; species Murina feae. The sequence goes on along the minus strand of PVJC01018246.1, from coordinate 6,188 downwards.
ACTGTTAAAAACATTTGCAAAAAAGAAATATAAGAACCGCTTGCATAATTAAGTTTTTTCCCCTAAAAAGGCAGAGAAGTTGTGAGTTAAATATTCAAAGACAATACTATTGTAAAATGGAGAACGCTTTTTCTCATTACGTGATAGATTGTTAAATATTGTGAATTTAAACTTTTGTACCTGTACCTGCCTTCTTATAAAAGGCCTGCTGTTCCTAGTTGGGACACGATGGAGTGGATTAGCAGGCACAGGACCTGTGTTCTATTCCTTGTTCTGCCTCTTACTGGGCCAATCAGTTAATCTTGCTGAGTCTACGAAATCTATAAAATGGGATAACAAAAACAGTTAAGTAACGACATTGCTGCGAACTTGTGAGATGGCCATGCACCACGGACTGTGATGTTCTATGTTTTACACTATTATACATAATGGGATGTTAATGCACAGAATGTACTCCAGATAAAGGTTCTGCTAAAGGAGACCAAGGTAAATCGCTAAGTAGAAAAATATGAACAAAGGTGGTTTTAAAAGTCAGTTTATTTGACAATTTCACAAGTGATTTGTACGTTTTATGGATTATTTGGAGCCACATTTGAAAACCAGCAGCTCCATTTCTTCCCGGAATGTCCAACATGCTCTCATTCACCTGAGGAGTGCAAGTCACGTCTACTCGAGGAAGTCAAGCTAATTTTAACTTTAACTTAAAGTTGACATAAAATCAAATAACAAATACAAGAAGCATTTTGTTGCTGTTGTTTGAGCTGATTTCTACCAGAGATAATTTATATACAGTTATCTGTTTATGAATCAATATAAAAAGAAGAGTAAGACAACAGAAATGTTAGCTCTCTAAACTTTCTACGGCAATGCAAACACAAAATCACCTGGTCCTCGGAGTGAATTCAGTATCAAAGTAACATATTTGAAAAGGCACATGCAATACACTTAAGCCTCTAGAACTTGACTTTGAGGAGAGGCAGGTAAGCCACAAAAAGATAAGTCAAGTTCTACTAGGAAAGTGTTAATTCTTCTTGTCTGTTGTCCCCGCACCCCCACAACCTTTTAGAAATGATAGCAACATGGAAGCTATTAACAGGAAAAAAAAAAAAGGTAACATTTAATCAACAAGTCAATAAGAAAAATGAAGTCATTTTCATAAACATTTGAGACTGGGCTTATAGAAGACAGCAGTTATCACATGTAGACCCCACCTATGTATTTTGTTTCAGTTGCAAAGTATTGAGAAAGCCCTGATTCACACTAAGGAATAGTAGCACTTCTTTAATAGCTCACCTCAAAATATCAAAATGCTCTTCAATTTACCAGAGATGGCCTGATTCTGCAAAATAGTTAACCTGGTACTGATGTTTGCTAGATTTCAATGTTTTAAAATGTTATAAATGGTGTACTAGAGTCTGTTGGTTTTGATTTTTTAAGTTAATATATATTTTAAAATCAAACTTTAATGAAGGACCTCAATAGAATAGTTTGAGTATTATTGCCTCAGACATGAGTTTATTTACTAGTATTATTGTGTGAAATCTGCCTGGTTTTCTAACACTCCACTCTAGGCTTCCATGAGTCCCCGCACTTTGGTTGTCCCACTCTTCCTTCTTGGCCGTTCCTTCTGTCTCCTTAACAAGCTCTTGTCCTGTCTTGCACCTTGCACTGTATTAACAGTGACATGTTCATCTTATTCTCCCCATTTGGTATGCCCTCAATTACCATTACATATGCTGGCAACTCCCAAATACCTATCTCCCAAATAGCTCATATTTCTCTTCTAAGTTCCATTTAGACTTAGATCTCACTTGGATGTTCTATAGATATCTTAAACTCAAAACAGAACTCATCATTCATCTTGCTTTGTCTCACCTCCTCTCTTGAATTTGCTCTCAATAAATGGGATTGTTCATCTGGTTGTCCAACTCAAGAGATCTAGGAATCATCCCGCATTCTTCTTTTTCCTTGTCATCTACATTAGACAATCAGTCTTACGAATTCCACCTTCTAAGTACTCTCTGAATCTATTCCACCTTCTCCATCCCCACTGCCACGGCCACAATGGGGGATTTATTGTACTTCACACAACTACCTAGACTTATAAAACATGTTTTTGTCACATCACTTCTTTACAGAAAATCCTTAAATACCTCTGCGTTTCGTTCAGAATAAAAACTACAGCCCTAACCGGTTTGGCTCAGTGGATAGAGTGTCGGCCTGCGGACTCAAGGGTCCCAGGTTCGATTCCGGTCAAGGGCATATACCTTGGTTGCAGGCACATACCCAGTGGGGAGTGTGCAAGAGGCAGCTGATCGATGTTTCTCTCTCATTGATGTTTCTAGCTCTCTGTCCCTCTCCCTTCTTCTCTGTAAAAAATCAATTAAAAAAATGTGGCAGAATAAAAACTACAATCTTCACAGAACTTAAAAGTCCTTCCTGCTCTTCCCTTTGCCTACTTCTCCATTATACTCTACAATTCTCTTTCACTTCTTTTTATGCTAGTTAGCTCCTACTCCTACATTAAGACTCAGACAAGTACCCTCTCTTCTGGGAAAGACTTTTCCATTCCTCTTGCCTCTGGGCTCCTCCTGTGAGTGCCCTCCTTATCCCAGCACTTTACACTATAAAGTACGTGTGTCCTGCACTGAATTGTGAGCGTCTCTCATTTTGATTCCAGAATAGAATAGCAGGTGGGACATAACAGGTGCACAATAAATATTTTAGTTGCAAGAGTAAGAAGCATGACTTAGAGGACAGTGGATCACTTATAGGTCTATTAACAAAGCACTCACCCCACAACTGGGACTCCTCAATGAGACAGCCCGTTGCTCTATGAATCTTTTCAATTAACTCAACTCAAACCCAATCCTTTTGGTTCCTCCAAAAGTTAAAGATAGAATTAACACATTATCCTGCAATCCCACCTCCTAGGTGGAAATGAAAACAGGGATTCAAACAAACACTTGTATGTGAATGTTCATTGCGGAATTATTCACAATAGCCAAAAGATAAAAATGATCCACATGTCAATTGACAGATGCATGGACAAAGCAGATGTGGTATATCTGTACAATGGAATATTATTCAGCATTCAAAAGAATGAAATTCTGATATATGCCACAATATGGATGAACTGTGAAAGCACTTTACTAAATGAAAAAATCAAACACAAAAAGACAAATATTGTATGATTCTACTTATGTGAGGCATATTACCATCCGATGAGTTACTTCTATGACTGAGTCAATGGCTTGATCAACCTGGAGAGGCCTCAACTGCTGTAGAACCAGAACTAACCACAAATTCACTCAGTGCTTACTGCTGACCGACGAGTTAGTAGAAGGGGATGAGTTGTACAGGTTTATATTTGTTTCACTAGGGAACTTACAAGATGTACTGCCTTTCCAAGGCCTTTAGAAATACATAAGCTTTATAGACTGACTTCTGCATGTGAAACTACTTTCCTTATATTATCTGAAGCTCGTAAATTTAAAAAATTGGGACTAAAACGTGACATCTGCAAACAAAATATGGCTTAAAACTGAATGACAGTAAGCACTGCCAAAATCAAAGGAGGCTAAAGGAAGAAGTTGAATATAAAATATATAATTAAGAAGTGCCCTAACAGAGTTATTCTAGAAAGACAAAGAAAGCAAGCTAGAGGGGAAGACTGTACAGAAACATGAGCGAGAGTTCCACCTTCTTTAACTGGTGTACTGGATGGCCAGCCCGATGACTGCAGGAGCAATCATTTGAGCCTCTTCCCTGACTGCCTTCACCCCCTTCCAAAGGAACACCCCTGGATGGGCCCTCTATGTAGAAATGAAGTGTCAAACAGTTAATATAGTGCCTGTCATACAGAGGATAGTCAACAAACACTCCTTTATGTTCCATTTCATGCTAAAGTTGTCAGGAAAGCATTCACTTCAAGTACATACATGTGCTTTCTAGCCATGTTTTCTGCTTAAGGTATAATCATTCTGCTTAAGGTATAACAATTAAATAGGTCATAGACAGAGGTCATAGAATATGACTTACTACATATATGCACATATAGTAACATGATTATATAACACAGATAAAATCATGAATGTTGCTAGAAACACTACCGACAAAACATTTTTCTATGCTACAGAAATGGGCTTAATTTTGTATTTATTAGGCACTCATTATCACCTTAATTTGGTTTTATTAAAAGAAAGCAGAGTAATAGGTCTGTCCCTGGGTAAATCAGATGTGAAAATAACTGACAAAAGTAGGTCAGAATCCCACAGAATGGTGTGTTCGAATGTTGTCATATTAGGTTATAAATCCTGACAAGACAAATTTCAATGTCTCTGAAAGCCTTTGGAATTCACGAGGGCAATCCCAACTCATTTATTTAAAAGCAGCAGCAGGTAGGAAATAGCACTTCTATGTCTCTGGCTATCCTGATAAAAACTGGTCATCACGCTCCTCCTACTCTTCTTGCTGGCTCTGACCTCCCCCTCGGGAAAAATGCTTGTCCCACCCTGATGTACTCCTGGTATCCTCTGGACTGTGTCCTTGAGAGGAAAAGCAGTGTCGTCAGAGATCAGCGATTCCACTAGAAGTCTATTGGGAGCTGTGGTCTTTCCCCTATTCTGTCTAGTCCAGATGTAATTTCTCTCCCTATGTCACCTGTTTTTGGTAAAATGACTTACAATGTTTCTTTTCCATCTAGTGTACAAAGCAGAAATCACTAGGCAGTGAGTGCTGAGTTTTTGAGAGTTTTTTTTCTTGGATGAAATTGTTAGCTATTTTATGAGGCATTATATAAACCAAAAAAAAAAGAAAAACATTTGCCCTGGCCGGTTAGTTAAGTGGTTAGAGCACTGGCCTGCAGACCAAATGGTTCCTGGTTTGATTCCCGGTCAAGGGCAAATACTTTGGTTACAGGTTCCCCACCCAGCCTTGGTAGAGGCGAGTGTAAGAGGAAGTCAATCGATGTGTCTCTCATGTTAATATTTCTCTCTCCCTCCTCTTTCTTCCTTACACTCTCCCTAGAAATCAATGAAAAATATATCCTCGGGTGAGGGTTAAATAAAAACATCATGTCTTTAATTCAGTTAACTATGTTTCTACTTGTGTGGCATCTACATATCAGATTCCCATAGAGGAAAATTGTCATAAAAATGTAAGGTCCGCCCTAACCAGTTTGGCTCAGTGGATAGAGCATCAGCCTGCGGACTGAAGGGTCTCAGGTTCGATTCCAGTCAAGGCATGTACCTTGGTTGCGGGCACATCCCCAGTAGGGAGCTGTGCAGGAGGCAGCTGATCGATGTTTCTCTCTCATTGATTATTCTAATTCTCTATCCCTCTCCCTTCCTCTCTATAAAAAAATCAATAAAATATATTTTAAAAAATGTAAGGTCCAATTTAATATGAATATGAGGAACATCTCCACAATTAGAGTAAGGTGAATGATGCATCTGTTGCCATTCTAAAAAGATCCTTTTCTAATAATTTTCAAAATATTCTTACATGAAAGTCATCCTAACAAATTGAGGTAAAATATGCTACTTGAGAAATTTTAAAAAATATGTCATTCTCAACTACTTATCTGGAAGTTTTCTTACGTTTTATATAATTTACTTCATGAATGATAAAAGAACAATGCTAAATATCCAGAAGACAAAAATTCATTGAAGACTATTTTACAATTTCAAGCGCAGAATTTCAAAATGTTAAAACCATTTGATATGAAAAAAAAACAAAAGAATTTCTTGAAAAACAAACAAACGCTGACACCTAACAAATGTTCCCCCTGCCTGCCTCCCACTCCAGGACAGGCAGAAATCAGGTGCGCAGGAGGGAGCAGGCGAGCTGCGCACTCCAGCGTTAAATAAAAACATGGAAGACTGTAGCACACTTATTAAAGAATGATTTAATTTGAACAAGGAATTTAATTCTTTAACAAACAAATGGGTTTAAAAAGGTGGTACTGGTTTAATTTTGAGTGTCCCTTTTTCAAGTTCCACTTGGAGAAAAAAAAAAGTGTAAGTTTTTTCTCTACTGTAATTGCTTCCCAACAGTTCAATGACAGCAAAACGTTAAATCTATGATGGTGCTGGAGTTCTTCTGTAAAGGCAGGGATGCACCTTCATGAACTTTGTAAAATCTGCATTAAGGGAGAGAAAAAAAAAGAGAAGGGAAGGGAGGAAGGG
>PVJC01018245.1:0-31562 GCA_004026665.1 Murina feae | reverse complement strand
CCGGTTTGGCTCAGTGGCTAGAGCGTCGGCCTGTGGACTGAAGAGTCCCGGGTTCGATTCCGGGCAAGGGCATGTACCTTGGTTGCGGGCACATCCCCAGTGGGAGGTGTGCAGGAGGCAGCTGATCGATGTGTCTCTCTCATCGATGTTTCTGACTTTCTATCTCTCTCCCTTCCTCTCTGTAAAAAATCAATAAAAATATATTAAAAAAAAAAAAGAAAAAAAAAAAGAGGTCTGGCTGGGAAGCTGCAGTGTGGCCATGTATTGAAGATTCATTATGTGCCAGGGGAAGGGACCAACTTCATCATATGGGGAGAGAACACTGGTTTTAGGCAAGGGAGTGTGACCCCACAGTAACGCTTTCTGTCCTCCCCACTGTCCAATCTCTTTATCCACACTATGGAGGGCAATAGGTTCCCAAATAGTTGATGGCTGATTCAGTAGGAAAGGACTGGTGTGGCTGGGGGCAGTTGAGATGTAAGAAAGGAACCTGATTTGTGTGCTAGTGGTAGAAAAGGGACGAGACAGATTTAATTTAAAGAGAGAAATCAATAGAACTTAATGATGGGTAGCAGGAAAGAGATAAAGGAGATAATACTTTACTAGCTGAACATGCCACCTCACCCCGAGAGGAGGAGTCAAAGACAACTACTTGACTACCATTTCCAGACAGTCAAGGCAGGCAAATAAATGGCAGAATTTTATTTCCTTAGTTTATTAAAGAGGACAATGAACTGTTAGGTACGTGTGAATTACAGCAAGTAGGATTCCAGTTCAGAACATGAGTTGTCTACACAGAACATCTCGATTTAGACTCTTGCTGCTTTTATGTTAATTTAACAAAAACCTATAAAGCCTCAGTGGAGAAAGGCAAGTACAGCTTCATTTAAGTGGAAAATATTTGCCTTCCACTCTTCTGCTGTGTCCTGAATCTTGTCTCCACCTAGTAAGCAAACGTTTTCCCTTTATTTATAGAAAAGAATACTTCCTCCCTCCCATTTCATTCAGAAGGAACTCTCCTCAGTGCATTCAAAGCTTCTCCCCACAACAGCGGGGACTCTCAGATACTGGTTAGCTGCAAAGTGCTTTCAAAATATCTCCCCCTCATCCTCTCTCCCCCTACTCTCCAATAAATAAATAAACGGGTCTTTGGACAGTGATGACAACAGAGCGTCAGAGTCACTAAAACAGATATGCAACCTAAGGGGATGGGGTAGGGAGGTGAAGGGAAATAAGTGAGAACCCAGCGGTAGGTGAGACTGCTGAGCTCGGCTTTGGAAACAATGTCAGCATTTTCCAGCCTTTGATCTTATGCTAATATGAAACACGCAGCGCAAAAATGAGAGGATGTCTCTCCTCCAGTGTAGTGACTTGGAATGAGGAGCTAGATTTGTCATTTCAACCAAAATAGTGAGCCTGGAGTTTTATGGGATTATTCCCAAAACTCCTTAAAGGGCAAGGGAGCTGCTGGTCAGTCCTTCAAAACAGGGCTGGTCTGGAGGCCTTGGCTTTCAGAGACTCCTCCACAAATTAAAGGGGGAATGGCCTCAGGGTCTTCCAAGGAGGCAGAGGGACCAGTGCTACTGGTGAATCCCTCCCTGCTCCCTTTACCCCAGTGGTTCCTAAGATCTGACTGCTACCTTACAGTCCCTGCTACTTCCTGTGAGATTCCTGGTTGCCTCCAGCTCAGGCACTTATCAGCTTCCACCAACCATGTGCAACTTTCTGTTCAGCTTCCTGGGGCAGCACACACGCCAAGTTTCCCCGACTAGCGAGCAGCTATGGAAAGACAGGTACACGGGAAGAGGTCAGTCCCAGAACAAAAATGCTGTGGGTTTTAGGTCACAGAGCTGCCAGCCCTTGGGGCAGCGATCCTAACCGGTGTTTTAGAAACAGGTCAGGAGCTTCAGCAACTTAAGAACAACCACAAACATACATGGTCCCGTCGGAAACTTCTCCCATCAAACACACATTAAGAAAAGGGGTGTGTGTGTGTTAAAATTGGTAATATGAAAAGGATCAATAAACGTATGACTATCACCAAGCTAAAGAGTTAAGTGCATAACGGACGTAAAGACTCTTATTATCCCAGGAACACTTAGACTCACAAACACAAATTGTCAGGGTCTCTAACACCACTAATCGCAGGAAGCTTTGCCCAACTTTGACCAAAAAAAAAAAAAAAAACTAAGGCAAGAGATCAGCCACCAGGGAGGGTCCGAGCTCTGTTGCAGGATGGGGAAAGAGAGAATGGAGTTGGGCCACACTTTTACTCAGAATCACAATGACCACCTAACAGAGGATACAGTGGCAAGAGACCCACCAAATAAGATGGCGGATGGCGTTTCTGTCCTCAGTTTAGGATGGCATCAGGGACTTGTCTGAGCTTGGAAAATCAGATCTGCACCAGAGGTAGGGACCTTATCACCTAAGAGGAGACCAACAGCTTCTCTGACTGAATAAATTACCCTTAATAAGCCTCACTTATTCTTAGTGTAAGGCTACTAATGGGCCTGGCTGAAGTATTAGTTCTATTCTTTGCTTCAGGCCCATCAGGGTAGATGAAGAAAGTCAGCGAGCGGTCACATCACCTGCGCCTAAAAGACTACAAGCTAGGAAGTCATGGCTGCCTCTGTGAGGTCTCTGTGGATTCCAGGGGAGTAATAATGCTGTTTCTATGGCCTCAAAAAATAGCAAAGTAAGCTGGACACAGTGACCACAGTGTCCCATCCTCTGCTGCTTCTCCTCAGGGCATGGTCTGCCCTATTTCTCAGGACTGGGAGGGAGAGAGCTCCATCCTCCTGTTTCAGCAGCAAAGGAGAAGTGAGTTGGCTGAGATAGGCCTGGCTGAGGCTCCAGAACTAAAACAAAATGAAACTGGAAATGATACTTGAGATGCCGCTGTAACCAGATCTGGTCCAGGTGAAGGAGGCCATGGCTGTTGGAGAACTGGGTTTCACTGTCCATTCCCCTGGCAGAGGCACAGCAAGCTTCACTTAAGGACCCATGTGTCAGTTCTGATGGAAATACCTGTACCTACGATCTGTCACAGCAGACTGGACCCCACCAACCCAGCAAAGGTTGGCTCTATATGGACATTAGACAAGTCATTTAAAAAATGATAATAATGATAATTAAAAAAAGAAGTGGGGAAAGTCCTTAAAAGGGCGGCTCAGCTCTGCGTTGTGTGACCCTAGCCCCGAGAAAAAGGGCGTGATGTGCTTTCTTCAGGTGGTCTCCAGGATGGTAGCCTCCAAGGCCAAAGCTTCCGTGGGCTCCTCCTCGTAGTCTGACATGTAGGACTCCAGGCTCTGCTTGGCCAGCAACTCCCGCCGGGCCTGCAGCCGCTCACACCGGGGACAGCTTCCACATTTGAAACAAGCTTTATGGTAACACGCTTTACATTCTATTCGGGATGGAAAGGTGAGAGAGAAGAGCACAGGCTGTATTATCTCGGGCTGGAAGTGAGTTGCCTCTACACCCCTTTCCACCTCGTGGCCCAGGGTGCCCGCGGTAAACACGGGGAGCTGCTGAATCAGGCAAAATGCTTTCTAATCGGGGTGGCTGAAGGGAAGTACATTAGCTTTGTGTTCAGTCTTATCTGCCCATTCCACACCTGGCACCAGCCCTCACCTTCACAGGTCCGGCATTTATGGAGCTCAAAAGGGAAGATGATGTCATCCTCATTCTGACAGAATTCGCAGATAAAGCCCTTGGCTTGGCAGAGCTGGGGAGGAAAGGGACAGGCAGAAATGAGGGACAGAACCCCAGGAATTGGCACAAGAAGGTGAACAAAAGTGAAGGGAGAGGCAAAATGTAAATGAGACTTGAATGGGCTCTCAGGTATTCTCCCACTTTCAGAAAAAAGACCCAGGCTAGCCTCAGAAGTATGACAGGCAAACTACCAGGCTGGGCAGTATCAGACAAAACTTCAAGGTGGTGATGAGAGGCACGAGTTTCAGAAACTCCACCCATGAGTATGGCTCCCAGTGAAAAGAAGAAAAGTGCCTAAAAGGCTTCCTAAAGTCAAAATTCCAGTATGGGTAATGATTTTATCTTGAAACTAGAGGCCCAGTGCATGAATTCATGCACTGGTGGGGTCCCTAGCCCACAGGAATCAGGCCGAAACTGGCCCTCCAACATCCCCCAAGGGGTCCCAGATTGCAAGAGGACACAGGCCAGGCCGAGGGACCCACTGGTGCACGATCGGGGCCAGGAAGGGACCATGGGATGCTCCAGGGCCTGTCTGGCCCATCTGATCTAGTGCTGGGGCCTCTCTGGCCAGAGGGACCTTGGGAGATTGGCCAGCTGGGGACGGACTGTGGGAGGCCTCCAGGGCTTGTCCATCACACCCAGTCTCAATCAGTCAGACCCCAGCAGCAGGCTAACTACCAGTTGGAGCATCTGCCCCCTGGTGGTCAGTTCGTGTCATAGCGACTGGTCAGATGGTCAAAGGTTGGACACTTAGCATATTATGTTTTTATATATATAGATATATAGATAGGAACTATAGCCAATTAAGATAAAATGTGAAGGCAAGAATATTTCTCCAAAATGACACCCAGCCTTGAGTCACATTATAGCTACATCTTTCCAATTACCCCTGACCTGCCACAAAGGATCTCTGCATATGCCCCATTTAAAGCTCTAATTCTGGGACTATCACAGGAACACAAACTGGGCATATTATAAAATGGGAAATTCTAAAAATTTCTGCCCTGGCCCGTGTTGCTAAGTGGTTAGAGTGTCAGCCTGTGCCCTGAAAGATCTTGGGTTTGATTCCTGGTCAAGTGCAGGTTGCAGGTTCAATCCCCAGCCCTGGTCGGGGAGCATGTGGGAGGCAACCAATTGATGTGTCTCTCTTGCATTGATGTTTCTCTCTCTTTCCCTTCCACTCTCTCTAAAAGTCAATGAAAAAAATATCCTCAGTTAAGGATTAACAAAAAATAATTTCTAGCATGTTGGGTATATCAAGAACAATAATTTGAATCTGTAGAACAATTAAAGCTTACAAAATGTTTTCACATAAATTATTTCATCAATCCTCCATAATACTGAGATGAAAGGTCAGTGGATATTAATTACTTACATCATTTTTAGAGACAAGAAAATTGAGGCTTGCCTCAAAGAGGGAAAAGTATTTCCTTTGGTCACAGTGACTGAAAATGCTAACGTCAAGACCCAGGCCCTCTCCAGATGCTAACCCAGGTTCTCCTCCCACATCATGGTCATTCTCTGGGGAAGGTCTGCTTAGAACTGCCCAGTTACTCAGGGGCAATACCAGCACCAAACCCTCTCCTAATTCTAGATTCTTTCAATCTGGATGATTTAGCTATTCTTCAACCTAGGCACTAGCAATCCTGTCCAGTTTCTCTCTCAGTGTTGACAGGCCATTTCAACTTCTTGGAACTAAATGGCAAGAACCCTGGGTCCACCCCACAACCCGTATCCCTAGGCAAGGGACCAGTCACACACTAAAGAGAGACTTTCTTACCATGCATCGCTCCACATGGGCAGACCCTGCCCTGGTGAGCTCAGCAAGCCGGGGCCCCAGCTCCCCCTTCCGGGTTGCAGTGAGGTCATTCAGCGAGTACAGGTGGAGATCCTCTGTCAGGTGGCCTGGAACTGTGTCAAAGGAATCCAGAAGGCTACAGGAGAGGAGGGGAGGTGCGTGGGAGCAGAGAATGAACACCAGAGAACAAGGATCTCTATCCATAAGCAGGATAAGGGAGGAGAAGGGGTCTAGGCAGAGGTAATGGTGCGGGCAACACTCAGCCAGCCTAGGTGCTCCAGGCCACCCCCACCCTCCCACGCTACCAGGTATCTGGATGGCAGAAGTGACTCTTATACCCTTTTGCAGAGTGATTAATGACAGCTTGCAAAAAGTGGTGGGAATCTGCCCTGGAGAGAATCAGCACAGATTTCCCCTTCCAGAGAGAAGAACACAGACTGCTACTGCTTCTCATTTACCTTTTCTGGAATTTTCTGCAACATCCCCCTACTCTCCTTCTATACATAACAAGGGCCAACTGCTGGGACATGTTTCCGTCAGAGACATTAACTCAGCCAGAGGCCTCCATGCAAGACTTACTCTTTGGCCAATCGACATGTCTTGAACATGTTCTTCATGTGATACAGCTGGATCCGCAGCAGCTGAGGAGACAGATGTTGTGGTGGTGGGTGGGGGTAAGAAGGGGTATGAAAGGAAGAGAAACAACCCTTAGATCAGTACCTTTAAACCCTGAGAGTCAGACTGTTTTCTGTATCTGTAACTTAACAACTCACTTCAAAGTGACCTCCAGTCAGCACCCCTGTTGGGTCTCCCAAATCACATACAGTTAGGAGCCGCTAAGAAATCCAGAATTCCAATTTCCCATCTGAGATCCTATTCTCCATTCATAATACTTTCAGAGAAGGGAGAAATCCTGCTGTTACCACTGAGTGCTATCTATAGCTTCAGAGCTGCCTTGACAGGTTTCGGATTCTAACTAGACAGACACACCTGGGAAATGGCAACGGAAAGTACACAGAGAGTATGAACGGTAAGATGTGACAGCAATGACACGGTGACAAAGAGAAGCATGGTGATCTTGGGAAAGTCTGTACGAACACAGGGAGAAGATGCGAAGGCTAATCTCCGATGGGACCTTTTTCAAGGGTCTTACCCGAACTTGATTGAGCAGCTTGACCTTCCTGTAGAGGGCGCTGTTGATGTCCTGCACATTGAAGAGAGGATCATTCCAGATCTTAATGAGCAGGTCCTTGGAGAAATTGCTGACATAATACTTGCTGAAGTCCCACTTGCGCAGAACCCGGCTGGGGATGACCATCTGGGCATTCTCATGGCAGCACTGACAGAAGTATTTGCCCAAGTACTCACAGTACCGCAACCGCTTGATATAATCTAGAAAAACCAGGAAGTCGAAAGGTCAGATGCGTCTTCCCCATCTATATAAGCTGGTGAGGCAGCGCTGCTGTTCTTTTTGAAGAGCAGGAGGAATGGCCAGGGGGCTCTAGCCAACTCTGTTCGAGCTCCCAAAGTTGGCAGCAACCTATGTAGTGGGGCCTGTTGCTTCTGTGTACCAGCCTAGAGGCACCTCAGAAAACAAGCCCTGCCAGAGTTGGTATCCTCCAAGAACTTGGTCAGAAGTACCAAATTTTCTCTGGTATACACTCCTGGCAATGTGCTCCTAGAAATAATTCCCCTCTGACTGCCAGTGTTCTTGCCTAGTCTTCTCCCTTCCCCTCCAGGCCCCTTCCTTCCTTTTCCCAATTCTGTCTGTCATCTCCTCTTATTACCTCCCTCACCAGATCTCCCTTGCCCAAATGAGTGAGAGGGTAAAGTCCTTGGAGTCAGTCTGGGGGCTAGAGAAGATACTCACCAGGGTCTGTCCGGATGCCACATCCTGCACAGCGGTAATTCTGCTTGGCTACAGCAATTTTCCTCCTGTGGGAAGGGGAAGGGAGCAGATTGGCAGATAACCAGCAACATGAGGCCTCCGAGATGTAAAGGATAAGGACACGAACACGGGGCTCTTGTTAAGGCTGGGAAGAGGAGCATTCACCTATTTTTTAGAATTAGACAAACGGAACCTATTGGGAGAACCAATTCAAACCAAGGATTAGGCAACAATTCTCCTCAATAATGAACCACACTTTCTATACAAATGTTAAGAGCTGAGAAATAGTAAAGAAGAGAGAACAGTAGAAAAGAAAAGCAATCATTCAAGGACAAAAGACTAATTTCCAGGTTGCTCTGTGAAGGAATGGTAGGACTGAGTAAGACTTACAGGCAAGATGGAAATCCTCTCCCGCTGCCTCTTAGAATTGTGTGGGATGTACAGTTAGATGCAGAGACAGGAGGATGAAGAGGTAGCCCTGATAATCCAAAGAGAATGTATCTTTTTCAGGGGACACAGTCACTGGCTACTCACGTTGGGGCTGGATGAACATTAAAAATTATCTGAGGCCGAGGTGGGGCCCACTCCAGGTTGCCACGAACACGGATACGCAGTTTGTAGATGTCAGCATGCTGCCCATCATCTGGTGAGATGGGCAGTGAGTCAGGGATGGGCAGGAGCTGCAGGAGAAAAGCACAGGGTGATCTAACATGAACAGTCTGAGGGAACACAGACGCTTGAACCTTCTGGCCATGAAAGAAGCAGTCAATGAAAGACATCTCAGGAAGATCATAGGTAAGAGCTTCCGGAACCTTGGCCCTTGAAACCATGAGACACCAGGCCACTGGAAGTAAGAGCCTTGGTTCCAAGAAGCAAAAAGAACAGGAACAGCATCCCCGTGTGGTAGCACCCATTGCTGATGCTGCCCCAGACCCACCCCAGGACTCCTGGTACTCCAGGCTGCTTCATGCCTTACTCAATGGCAGAACAAAGAAGAATCTGAAAAATTCACTTTTTCACAATGTCTCAAAGATGGTCACACAGAGGAGGTCTGCCTCTGGGTCTAGTGAGCAGTCATGTGGAATAAGGACAGTGGAGGAGCCATTATCTGTTGTTGTTGTTTTTAACAATTGAGTTTACATTTTTATTTTTTTTTAATGTATTTCTTTGTTGATTTCAGAGAGGGAGAGATAGGAACATCAATGATGAGAGAGAATCATTGATCGACTGACCTGCACGCCCCCTACTGAGGATCAAGCCTGCAATCCAGGCTTGTGCCCTTGGACAGAATCGAACCTGGGACCTTTCAGTCCACAAGCCGATGCTCTATCCACTGAGCCAAACTGGCTAGGGAGCCATTGTCTGTTTTGACAGATAATTACTAGGGAAAACCTAGGTAAGCATTCATTCATTCATTCATTCATTCATTCAACAAGTTTGTAAGAATGGCTTCTGTGAATAAGGAGGGAAACGCATAGGCTCATTCTAGATTGGGGACATGTGACAAAAGAGAATATCAGAAAGGCTCACAACCTCCTGGGGCGGGGCAGAGGGTGGAGAAAAATAGCTGAAGAATCTACCTTCTGAGGGGCATCATGCTCTGGAACTAGCCACTCTAGCTCTGAGGCGGCTGGGAGCTGCATCCCCTCAAACTGCTTCAGAAGCCCCATGGCTACTGCCTCAGCGGACGTGGAGTGGAGGAAGCAGTGGGAGCTGGAAAGAAGAGATTCAAGGAAGGTTGAGCATAGAGAAAAGACAGGAAGACGGAGCCTTCCGTTCGGGACCTGCTACCACACGCAGTGACTTCTGGGCTGAGAGAAAACCCACAGTAATCCCAGTCTGCTAAGCTTCTTTTCCTGTCATCTTTAGACACGTGTGTAGAGCGGAAAATATACTGGTCTTATAGTCCTGAGACTTAGGCTCATATCCCACTTATCTGCAATGCATGGCACTGCTAGTTAAGAATTCTGTATCACTTCGGGTTCTCTATACTTCAGTTTCTTTACCACAAAATGGGGATCATAATGCCTGTTTACAAAATAAAGTGAGTAAACTGCTTTGTGGTCTATAAAGAGCTACTGTTACTCCCAAATGAGCTACTACAATGTGGAACCTGTCCAATGTGATTTCATAGTCAGAACTCATGATCACTCTTTTCAATTTCCAGGCCTAATCTTCTGGGGGGCCTCTGGTATAATCTGTCAGGAAAGAAGGAGCAATCCATGCAGTGAGCTTTGCCTCCACCAGAGCCCACCTTTTTTGAACCACTGATCTTCCGCTCCCTTGCCCTGGGCTTCCCAGGATCCATCAGGCAGGCCCAGCACTTAACCTTGCCTCTTGTGAATTCGGATGGCTTCATCCATGGTCCTTCCCATCCTTACGCCAAGAACCGGGTTTGCTTCTCCATATGCCCTAAGGTTTATTTTATCTTTTTCAATTACACTTCACAGTCAACATTACTGTGTATTAGTTTCAGATATTCAGCATTGTGGTTAGATAGTCTTATACATTACAAAGTGATCCCCCGATATTTCAATGACCCACCTAGCACCATACATAGTTGCTACAATATTCTTGACTACACTCCTTGTGCTGTATTTTACATCCCCTGACTATTTTGTAATGACTGAAACACTAATTCGAAAGGATTTATGCACCCTGTGCTCACTGTTGTGTTATTTACAACAGCCAAGATAGAGAAGCAATCCGAGTGTCCATCAATAGATGAGTGGATAAAAAAGTTGTGGTACATATATGCAATGGAATATTACTCAGCCATAAAAAAAAGGAATGAAATCTAACCACTTGCAACAGCGTGGACATCCTTCAGGGTATTATGCTAAATAAAATAAGTCAGACATAGAAAGGCAAATACCATATGATTTCACTTATAAGTGAAATCTAAAAAACAAAATAAATGAACTATGATTTTAATTATTTTTTTTTAAAAAGTACTTACAAAGTCTGGGAGGAGGAAATCAAGGGTTTGTTGTTTGAGGCTGTGCTCCTTCTGATGTCAGCATCTAAACGGAAATCAGAGATGAGGTGCGTAAGATATAATAATGGAAGCCTTTCTAACCTATTGCAGCTGAGCACTCAGGGTGGCATCTAGGTGCTACATTCTATGCAGGATAAGCAGCAAAGTCCAGGTGAAGCTCTGCACATAACTTATAGTTTGGCTCTGTTCAAGCCACCAGGCTGAATTAGTGACAGTAAGCACAGCACGGAGGTCAAGGTGGCTACAAATCCAGGTGAAATAACAAACTCAGACTTGGTGCAAGACAGTGAACAAGAAAAGGAAGCATCCTAAGGCACACAGGGACACACCCTATACCAAGCAGAAACCCGAAATAAATTACTCCACTCTTTCCCTCAGTCTCTAAATCTCAAGCCCTCTTAAATAACAAACTCTCAGAGGCAAGAGCTTTATCTAGCTCTTTTTTATAACAGAATCAATACCTAACACAGAACGTGGATCAAAGAAGTTACTCATTAAATGTATATGGAATTGGAACTTTTCTCCTAACATCTAATCACTACTGCTATAACCCCTGAAAGTGAAAAGTCTTTCCATATCCTTAAAAAAAGCTTCATGGAAAGATTTCCTTCCTAGCTGTTAGTAAAGAATTTCTGAGGAAAGAAAAGAATTTCCCTGTGGCTTGGCAACTCCCTGGAGATGCTTGATAAGCAACAAATTTGCACAGAGCTATTATTCAACATAATCTTTAGGCATAATTGCAGAAAACTATGGCAGACTTTTCAACACATATTTCTGATAAAGGATTTTGATGAGGATTTCTAATAACAATATGCCTGAACCTTCAGAGACCTCATCTACCAAATACTTTAATGGGGGGAATGTGAAATATAGCAGTCATGTCCAGGAAAGGCAAATAGAATCTATTCAGTCATGAAAACAACACTGTTCAGATAAATCTAATCCCTCATTTCCTTTGATGTCCAATGAAAAGAGCTTCTTTTCCTAATTAAACCTACACAATGATCAATCTACTGCATTCAAGCCTCTTAATAGAGCTCACATGACATCATTCTGCAATTGGCTATGAGTAGCTCAATTGTTCTCCACATTTCCTCTCTCTATATATTTTTTGTATGTGCCATGTGAGAACATGAGATCGTGTCTAATTCTTCTGTTTGGCCGTAAAATATTTAACACAGGCTCTGTATACAAGTATATATTCAAATAATATTCCTAACAAACCAATGTCTTCAAAGCTATATACACAAGAGAACAGAATTAAAATCTGTCAATTTTCACATGCTTTCTAAGCATAGCAAAACTCAAGACAGAAAAAGCATTTTTACTATTAAATAACAAATTTTATTTTAATGAATAAGTTCATATATTCATTAAATTCACTAGGGGCCCAGTGCACAAAAAGTTGTGCACTCAGCGGGGAGGCCTTAGCCCAGCCTGCCTGTGCCTTCTCGCAGTCTGAGACCCCTCGGGGGATGTCCACCTGCTGGCGTGCCTGGCCAGCCTGGGTGAGGGGTTGATGGCTGTTTGCAGGCTGGCCAAGACACCCAGTGGGGACCCTCACCCCAGGGAGGTGTGGCCAGCCTGGGTGAGGGGCTGAGGGCCATTTGCAGGCTGCCCACAATCCCTTCAGGGTTTAGGTTCCTACTGGGGTGCCTGGCAAGCCTGGGTGAGGGGCTGAGATCTGTTTTCAGGCTGCCCACAGCTCCCATCGACCCAATGTCCCAGCGAGACTGGCTGGAATCAGGTTTCTTGGGTTTATTTATCTTCTATAATTTAAACTTTGTTGCCTTGAGTGGAGGCCTAGGCAGGCAATGAAGCCTCCTGTTTGCTTCAGCTCCGTGGCTTCTATAATTGAAACATTGTTGCCTTGAGCGGAGGCCATGGCAGGCCTGGGAAGGCAGTTTCCTCCATCACTGGCCTCCTGTTTGCTCTAGCTCCGTGGCTGTCAGCTGCCATCTTGGCTGGGTTAACTTGCATATAGTCGCTCTGATTGGCTGGTGGGCGTGGCTTGGCTGGTGGGCATGGCTTAGGTGTGACGGAGTGAGGGTCAATTTGCATGTTACTCTTTTATTAGATTAGATAATTATCTGCCTGAATTTGCACCATCAAAATCCAGATCTGAATATGTTGCAGGTTGTCTATTCCATTCTAAATAGTGCTAATGGCGGAGAAAACAATTCTAGGCAACAGTAGACCTTCACGGATCATTTGGTTTGTACCATTTATGTGATTAACACTTACACTGTCTTGGATTGTGCTTAAGTCTTGCCTTGTCCTTAGAACCTTCAGAGTGTTTTGTACATAATAGGTTTTTAAAAACCTTTTCCCAAATAAATGATTAATTGGCTAAAAGCAAAAAGCAAACTTTAGCTTGTTTGGCAGTGATAAAAAAGGAAAAATGAGAAAAGATCTCAGACAGATATCCATGAATAAAGAGTTAACTAATGCTATTACTTTAGGGCCAGGCTATTAAAGAAAACAGCAGAGAGGAGAGGTGATTGACATTTCATGATTGCTATGGAAACCATTGTCTTCATAAAAACTATTCAGCAATTCTTCATACGCAAAGGGAGAAAGTCTTATTTTCTTTGAGAGAAAATTAAACTTTCTTCTTTGGAAAATATAGTCAAGTCATACTTTATTATGTTTCTTCTTCTTCTTCTTTTTTAAATCACAGGTGCAATGATTTCTTAGCTCATCATGAATACTTCCAAGAGTGTGGAAGACCATAGCAATCTGGATGTCAAGATCTTACCCCAGTAGTGGAGGGGAAAGGCAGCACCTGATATCATAAAGGACAAGACTCCTGACACTTGTCAAGTACAATGAAGGCCTGTGGGTACTGGGCTTCTGCTGCATCCTGTTAACTCTCTAGTCAGTCCAAGCAGATGAATAAGTAATGTGGTTGGAACACTAGTCAAGTACTTAGGTAAAAGTAGACAAGAGTCTAAGATA
Source organism: Murina feae (assembly GCA_004026665.1). Classification (NCBI taxonomy): domain Eukaryota; kingdom Metazoa; phylum Chordata; class Mammalia; order Chiroptera; family Vespertilionidae; genus Murina; species Murina feae. Next base: position 18,206 of record PVJC01018245.1, on the reverse strand, counting down.
ATTAGGGGGTAAAGAGGGAGGAGGAAGCTATTCATCTGGATGGAGTACATGTACCCCAAATGAAAACACTTTAGAAAGAACTCTGAGAAGCTTTCTTCCTAAGTGGAAGTTAACATAATTATGAAACTTTTTATCAATTCAGTTACAAAAACATATTTCAAATGTTTCTGATGCTTTAATAGGACAAGACTATTACTACTGACTGAAAAAGTTAAAAAATATATAAACAAACAACAAAAATAATGACATGTTATAAGAAGAATTTTTGCATGTACAAATAAAGGAGTATCCCTGATAAAGGAATACCCAGGCAAGAACTGGTTAAAACTTTGGTACTGTAGCAAAGTCAACAAAGGCATTAAGAATAGAGTCAACTTCAGAATTTACTGGCCAATTAGATGTTGGTTTCCACACTGCTTTCCTTCTAGCAGATAAGGTTATACCAAATAATCACATCTAGAAATCCAACTCCAATGAATTTTCTATAACTGCTGATTCAAAAGGAAATACTTCAAAAAATCAAAAGGAAACACTTCAATATGAAGAATCATAATTATGCTTGTTATAAAAGGGAGAAAAAATATTTTAAAGAGGGAGGGTAGGGAGAAGTAACTGATTACCTTGAATTGGATATAATTTAAAAACTTGTCAGAAAATACAGTTCATGAACTTTCCTCTGTATATATTTTATTTATTATCAACTTATTGCCTTTCAGCTGCAAACCTGTCCTTTTGTTTGTCTGTTCTATGATATTGGAGCTGGATTTGTAAAAAGTAATCTTCCGCTAGCTGGTGCAATGTTAAGTTTTGTCAGTAGAGGGCACTGAAGGGGCACTGGAGGAGAAAGGTGTTTCTCCTGCTAGTTCTTGGTGTTCCCTAAGAGCTGCCTGTGCTGCATGTGCCTCTCCCAAGAGTAAGCATGCATTCCCATCGCCTTGCAGCCAAGTTCTACTAGTGCTACTTCCCATAAATGGCTTCCCTTGGCACAGTGGTTCTCAACCTTCTTAATGCCGCAACCCTTTAATACAGTTCCTCATGTTGTGGTGACTCCCAACCATAAAATTATTTTCGTTGCTACTTCATAACTGTAATTTTGCTACTGTTATAAATCGTAATGTAAATATCTGATGTGCAGGATGTATTTAGGTGACCCCTGTGAAAGGGTCGTTCGTCCCCCAAAGGGGTTGAGAACCACTGCCTTGACACCTCCTGGAAAAGCATCACAGCAAGAACCACCTCCCCCAGTTCCCCTTGAGTTCTGAGGCATGGCAACTCCCTGGGGGAAGCCTCCTCGAGCACCCCAGAGAATGATTTCCTGGTGAGGGCCGCTAGCATGGCATCTTATGTGGACAGCATTCCCTGGCACACTCTCAGGGCTGCTTTGTAGCTTCAGAGAAGAGAAAACAGAGAAACCATCCAGTGAGCCTGGAGGTCTGAATCTCAGTCTTAGAGATGTGGCCTCTTCTACATTTGTTCCTACCCTAGGTGCTCTACCTCAGTCATAGGATAGTGACTGCTGCCTCCATCTGCTATTCCTGAATGTTCTACTATTCTCTTTGCTCCTTATGAGTCCGTTTCCCATTACTTTGATCCCCACTGTAGTCAGTAATTCTTTATATTAAACTTTCCCTATTCAAATTACTGTGTGGTTTCTGTCTCTTGATTGGACCTGACTAGATACATATGTGCAGAAGACTGAAATTAAAGGAGAATCTACAAAGGAAGAGAATGAAGTATTGATATAGCTGTAACTGATGAAGATAAAAGAGGGTTAGGGGTAAAAAGAACAACAAAACACCAAAACTAAAAAAGGTGAAAAGACTATCTTGTACTGGAAGCTTATGAATGATATCATACCAGTTTGGTAGACACCATCAGAAGAAACAGGTGAGGTGAAAGAAGCCAGAAACAAAAGATCATATATTGTATGATTATATTAATAAGAAATGTCCAGGAAAAAGCAAATCTACAAGAGACAGAAGGTAGATTAGCAGTGGACTGGGTCTTGAGGTGGGGAAGAGAATAAACTGTAAATGGGTACTTACTGGGATGGTGAAAATGTTCTAAGACTAGATTGTGGTGATGGTTGCACAACTTAGTAAATTTACTAAAAATTCTTATACACTTAAAGTGGTTAAATTTTGGTATGTAATTATGCGTCAGTAAAATTGTTTTTAAAAAAGAAATAGATGTTCATACAAAGCTTTCTATGATCACAAGGTTTATATCCACTTTACTGCTAGGAGGAAGTGACTTTCAAATCTATTCCCTTCATAAACACTTCTGTTCCATATGGTTTACTTGATGAATCAGGATCTAAGAAAAGTGATTACATTAAGCAGGGTATTACATGTGCAGAGTATTTATCAGAGACGTTGTCCATAACATGATTCTTAATTTTTCCAAGGATGTTATAAATTCCAATGACCTTCCTAGAATAGTATTACAAGAGACTCTTCAATAGCACAAATCATTTACAGTGATCAAAAAGAAACCTCCAGCTCTAGCTGGGTTGGCTCAGTGGATAGAGCATCGGCCTGCAGACTAAAGGTTTCCGGGTTCAATTCCCGTCAAGGGCCCAAGTTGCAGCTTCCTTCCGGCACCCAGGGGAAGGAAGGCCTACTCTTGCACGAATTTCGTGCATTGGGCCTCTTGTAATCAATAAACACACAATCAAAGGACTGTGTGATTGTAAACATTAAAAACCAGTTAAAAAGTGATCTCAAGCCAGGAAAGACTATGTTAGAATAAATTTTAACAATTCAGGAGTAGAGAAAAAGGTACCTAATTATTTTTATTTCTCTAAGTCTTGATCTAATTTTAAACAATTATTTCAATTTCTAGTTGCTGACAATATTAAGTTAAAATTAACTTTAATAAAAGTCCCAAGTTCTGTGTTTGTCTGTTGTAAAGCCACTTTGAGTAGAAAACTGCTACTTTCTTTGTTATCCCATGTACAGAAAGGCAACTGCTTGGATCACAAAGCAATTACTAAAGCCAAACACGTGCAGCATTAAATCCTAACTGTAGGCAGAGTACCGAGGAGAGAGGTTTTGGCTCTGTAGGTTCAAAACTCTAAAGATACACAAAGCTTCATGCCATTCTCTCTGACTTTTGCTATCTGGATATGTGGCAGTAGCTTAGCTATAGTTTTAAATTACAATTTCTTCACCTGACCATTCCTTTCTATACTACTACCTCCACCAGCCATAACAACTACTTAATCTGTAAGTATCACTGTAGGGAAAGACAAGCAAGGACCATCTCAGTGAGGAGGATTGTTGGGGTCACATGAGGAAGAAGAAAATGAATATCCAAAGTGTCCCTTGCCCTAGCCAGTTTGGCTCAATTGATAGAGCATCGGCCTGCAGACTGAAAGGTCCCAGTTAGATTCTGGTCAAGGACACATGCCCAGATTGCAAGCTCGATCCTCACTAGGGAGCATGCAGGAGGCAGCCACTCAATGATTCTCTCTCATCATTGATGTTTCTCTCTCTCTCTCTCTCCCTTCCCCTCCCTCCCTCCCTCCCTCCCTCCCTCCCTCCCCCCTTCCTCTCTGAAATCAATAAAAATTATAAAAAGATAAATAAATAAAATGAAGTGTCCCTAACTGGCTTAAACCCAATTTTTCCCAGCTAGTTCTCCTGACCCTGTAGTCTTCATACCCTTGACAGGTGTCACATAAACTATGTATAAAGGCTAGTGCAAACATTCACACACATGCATGTATGAGCACACCCACGCTTGCAACAAAGGCTACCTGAAAACATCGAGGCCATTGACACTGAGAGTCCATTCTTTGACATGTGAGTCAGGTTAGATCCTTCGCTACCATCTGTGTAATAATGATTATAAAAAGGGGCCCTTTAGTATTCAGACAGGAAGTAAATCAATGAAAATGACAGTTCTGTACCACATATCCCTGGAGTCAGGACTTGACTTTTGCTCTGAAAGATGAAACTGCTTTTAGGAACTTAAATCTATAGGTATACTCTACAGGCATACTTTTCACTATAGCTTTGGTTCTCAACCAGGGAAAGATTTTTGCCAGATTTTATAATCGGCAACATCTCCAGACATTTTTTATTGTCATGCTATGAGCATCTTGTGGGTAGAGGCCAGGATGATGCTAAACACCCTATAATGCACAGGGCAGTCTATCACAACAAAGAATTATGGGTTTAGAGTTTGAGAAACCCTGCCGTAGGCCTTTTCTTTTAAGGTTTTCTGTTTGGAACTGACTAGAGACTTAGTTGATTGAACATCTTCTCTGGGCCCACTAGTGTATTTCCTGCCACCTCCAGGCAAGCTATTTCAAATGTGGCTCCTCCCAGCTTATGCAGCTTCCCCTGGCTCTTTGCTTTGCTACAAGGAGCAGACTTATCCATACCCAGTGAAGCAGCATGTTTTAAATTTACCTTAATATTATCCACATGAAATTCTGTTGCTTCCAAGAGAGAAGCAGAATCTTTTTATTTTTAATTTTTAAATTTGGAGATCAAGTCAATCACAGACTGTGGTATAATAAAAATATATATATTTGGTTTCTGGACCAGTTCCTAGCACAGTTCCTAAAATTCATTATTTCCTGAGTGACAGGAATGTCTTTTGTTACCTACCCATAATGAGCCCCTTTCTATGAGCTTATATTATTTAATAGGGGGACTCTTGGGGACATCCAGATAGCTTGGGTAGGTCTGGTTACCAGAAGAAATTTTAGCCACAACCCCAATTTCCCAGGAGCGGAGAGGGCCTGGAGATTAAGTTTAATCATTAATGGCCAATGATTTAATCACTCATGCCTGCACAATGAAACCCTGATAAAAACTTACAGTGATGAGGACTGGGGGAGCCTCCTCGTTGGTGAACATATTGATAGGACAGTGGCACACACTGACTCCACAGGACAGAGGTTCCTATGGGCACTCTGGGACCTTGCCCTACACACCTCTCCATGTAGCTGTTCATTTTTACCCTTTATAATAAACAATAATTGTAAGTATAGTGCTTTCCTGAGTTCTGAGTCATTCTAGTGAATTATTGAACGTGAGTAGAGAGTCATGGAAACCTCTGGATTTGTAGTTGGCTAGGGAGACATGTGGTGATCCTGGTGACCCATCTATGGCTGGTATCTAAGCAGGGACAGTCTTATGGGATTACGACCTTAAACTGTGAGGTTAGATTTGTGCTCCAGAAGTTAGTGTTAGAACTGAACTGTAGGACACTCAGAGTTGGTGTCAGAGAATTACTGTTGGAAAACTACATACAAACAAAAAAAAATAAGTTTTAAATAACTACTACTCTCATGAATAGAAATCAGATATATTAAGGAGAATATAGAAGAAAGATTTCCTAGAAACTTGAAAAAGTATGAGGAAAAATTCTATTTCTGATGGGGAAGAAACCCGGCTACCACACTTAGAGGTCTGTGCAGGTGAATGGGTTCTCTGGATTACTGTGAACAGGAAATCAAAGCCTCATTCGATAAAAGATCTACCTATTCATCATCATGTTACAATGGAGAATTACAGGTACAATTCACCCTTTATAAGAAAATTACTTGGTTTCAGCCATGGGGAAAAAGCTATGTCCCGGAACTGCTGTTTTTTGTTTGTCTGTTTGTTGCACTGATGGGAACTCAAACAAATCTATAATTTGGAGAAATGAATGAACCCATTAATCTGGGAAGATTATAACCGCCCCCCCTTCTCTATGCACATATCTGTTATTCTTGGGTAAGGATTAACAAAACAAACAAACAAAAGTTTGTGATTCTTCTAAGCAATTTGCCACTGAGAGAATAGAAAATAAAGCTCTACTTTGTAAACTTAATTTTTTTCCTTTTTTGCTTCCCCTCCCCACTCAGTGACTCTGTCCTTTTCTCTTAGGATTATAATAAAGCTCCTTTTAAACACTTTGAAACAATTTCAGTTGTGTTATGGAATACAAGAGAATAGGATGCAAATTTCATGTAGGGATGGGCCAGGCCGGGGCTCTTAGCAGGAGGAATCCAAGGGAGAGTCCAAAAGAAAGGTGCAATTGAGGAAGCAGCACCAGGTGACTTCAATGACCAGTCCACTCCACCCACAACACTTCTTTTCTGCTAAATTTTAAAGGGGTTCTGTTTTTACCAAGAGGGCTGCCCCTTACAATAACCCACAACATTCCACCGTGGACCATATTGAAGATCACCACTTAGGGAAAACTTCTCAGCCTATGATTCTAAATTAAAAGAAACAGGTAACGAAAGCTCCCTTGAAACAAAGTGCTACTTCTTACCTTGGATTTCAAATTCATCAACCTCATCAGCAGAGCCAGAGTCAGAGCACTGTGTGGAATCACGGGAGCTGAACTGGGAGCTGCTGGAAGTGACCCGAAAGCCTGTTAACATCAAAAAAAGGGAGGAGGCAATAAACAGGACAGAAAAAACGTCTCCTACTTCTTCGGGGGGTCACAACAAAAGGGACCTGGTATGACTTCAGCAGAGAAGTAAACACAACCCCGGGACAGATGCTGGGGAAGTGGAAACTAGTTCTGCTTGCTGGCCAATCTTTCATTCATGAAGTTTATAAGGTTTCACGTAAATAGTAGGTAACTACTATGGGGGAAGGGAATCTGGGGCCAATGGTCTTGGTTCTCCTCATGTCAGAAACCTATTGTTCGGAAGATACTTCTGAGGTAGGAAAATGGATGAATTCTCAGACTCTGGTCTGGTAGAAAAAAAATAAAACCTAGAAAATCTTTTCTGACAGAAGAGGAACCCTTGGCTTGGTGATAACCTCTCAAGATAGAAAAGAAAACCAGGAGGCACCAAGTTCTCCTGAGGCAGGAAGAAGCACGAAGAGAGGAGCCTCACTCACTTCCATGCTCCGTCTCCTGGTACCCAGGGAGCAGGTTCTTGGTGCGGATCTGCTGGCGGCGAAGGCGGATCTTCTGCTTCAGTTCCTGGATCTCTCTATCGCTGTCTTCCCCCTCCTCTCCCTCCTCTTCCAGACACTGGCTCATCATGTTGCACTTCATTAATTCAATGGCAGCAATCAAGGACTCTGAGATACTGAAGTGGGCATTCTCCTGGGGGAAGGAGAGCACCAAAGAAGTGGTTCAGCAAGGGGCTAGCAGTATGGAGCGCCTCACTGATTACACTGTCAGGAATACAGCTTCCAAGGCACATGCTACCGTTCTTCCAAACAGCCAGGGGCAATGTGTGGCTCTACTATAAGGACAGCTGGTGACCGGAAAACCTGTTCCGCATTCTCTTTGATCTCATACCTGTTCAGGCCTGGCCCTCCTGTCCTATTTTCCACATGAAAATACGACAGAGTCCTACATTTCCTATCGGGGTCTTTCCTAAAGCTATACAGCGGTACACAAAGTATTAAGTTACATGAGATGACTCAACGTGAAGTGCTACAATCTGTAAGCTATAAAATTCTACAGGAACATTATTTATTACACGAGAGTCCCAATGCATGAAATTTGTGCAAGGGGCTCAGCCCTCGCAGCCCCGTGGCCCTGCCCACTGGTCATTCCGGAAGATCATCCAGAAGGTCATTCCACTATACGGTCTAATAAGCATATTAGCTCTTTATTATCTAGGATAGCTGAGCTTTAGAACAAAATACAGAAGTTGGCTCTGGAAAGAGTTTTTCCCTCAGGTTCCAGGGTCAAGGAAACAACAATCAGGTGGCTCAAATTCAATCCTTCTCTGTCCACGGCAGCTTCTAAGACAAAATCAGTAATATTTCTGGACTTGATGAGGAGCACAACTCCCTGAAGAGTTCTTCAGAGAGAGAATCTGCTGAGCTTATCTTTATTGTGAACTTAGCTTTTCTATAGTTTATACTCATGTTACTGCAGTGTGCCCTAAGACCTCTTTTGAACAAATGGCACCTTAGCCAGTTTGGCTCAGTGGGTGGGGCATCAGCCCTCAGACTAAAGAGGCCCGGGTTTGATTCCAGTCAAGGGCATGTACCTGAGTTTCAGGCTCGATTCCCCCGCCCTAGTCAGGTGCGTGTAGGAGGCAACTAATCAATGTGTCTCTCTCACATTGATGCTTCTCTCTCTCTCTCTCTCTCTCTCTCTCTCTCTCTCTCTCTCTCTCTCTCTTCCTCCCTCCCTCTCTCTCTCTTTCTCTCCCTCTCCCTCTCCCCTTCTCTCCCCTCTCTAAAAATCAATGGAAAAATATCCTCAGATGAGGATTAACATAAAAAAAATAAATAAATAGAACAAATGGCACCACAGCCCCTCAGATCTCCTGACTCATGAGCTCTGAGATTCTCTGGATTCCTCACCTTTTCCAGGTCTGCACAGCTGCCAAAGTCTTGCTCGGACAGGTAGCTGATAAGGGACTGTCCTTCTGATGGTCTTCGGAACATGCCTTCACCTGAGCATAGGTACTGTCCACCCTCTGTGGGCAAACGGAATGTGAATATGAAAAGCTCTGCTTTAAAAAGCAAATCTGTTTGACAGTCACGCTTCTTCAAGAAGTCTGGTGTTTTTACCATTAAGGATGGTCTCGAGTTTTCCTGCGTAACAGGTAGAAAAGAGATATCTACCTTCTAAAGGAATTCCTCTGAATTTCAAATCCCACAGCACAAAGCCTCCTGGTTAAAGAATGATGGAATGGAAAGCGCCTGGAGAGAATTCTTTTACCACCTAAATTTCAGATGACATACTCACTCTCCTATCCCACAAAAAAGAAAACAAAAACCTGCGCTGAGCATCAGACAAGGGAACAACTGGCTTCTTGTGGCTGATTTCCATGTGGAGCTCATCTTCTGGTAATTAAGCCCAGACACTCAAAGGCCTCTTTTCAAGGTCACTCTCACCCACTCAGAGCCATTCCATCTGGCTCAACAGAATTCCTAGTGATAACACCCATAGCATAAGAGGGGGTCTGACCGCTAAGTCAGAGAGGAGCAGAGAAATGGAGGGGCAGTGTGATTTCTAGCACAGGGGTTGAAACTGATGGAAGAGAGAGAGATACTGTATGGTGAGTACCCTCCACAGAGCTGAGATGGGCCACACAGCTCGGAGTAGAGCAGGCACAAGGGGAGAACAAAGACACAGTTGCAGCCCTGCCTTCCTAGTACTCACCATACTCCATGTACAGAGAGCTGGGTGTGCTGACTTCACTGCTTTGGCCAGAGTAGGGCAAGGGGCCTCTCAACTTCGACTTATCATTGCAGGATTCTAGTGTCAGTGGCCACCAGGAGTAAAAACACACATACATGAGCAACAGTTACATTTCCAGCTCTGGCTTTTCAACATTTAACTGCTCCCATTCCCGATGCCCTCCCAAACAGGAGAGAGGTGGCACGCCAACAGGGAACAGTCCAAAGATGCAGGAACACATGGGAAACCGGTATGTTCCAAGGGGAGAAGAGAGAAAACAGAACCCAGAATGAAACACAAAGGGGAAAAATAAACCAAATGAAAGTGGTTTTATGAATTTAGTCCTCTGTTCTTCCATGTTCTTACCAAATGTTCCATAATTATCAGCCAACTTCTACCCTCTTAACAAACCAATTTATAAAACTGTCTTCACATGGTAAAACAAAGATAAGCACATTACTGATGTGCTTTACTTTACTGATACCTTAAAACGAGGTTTAAAACAATATGGGAAGGGTTAAATTCACTAATGAAATTCGAGAATACAGCTTCCCTTCTATCTGAAATGTAAATGTGTTGTACTTACGAATTTAACCCGTTTCTGAATGGCAGAACAGAAAAACAAAACCTAGCAATGTCCTTACCACAAGCACCAAGACAATGCTAGAGAAAGCAAGGAGGATGCCTGGAACCACAGGGCTGGAGGCGCAGCCTTACTGAAGAAGGAAGATGGGGGTCTTAAGAGAAAGCTGGCAAAGTATGAAGTGCATGGATAGAAGTTTTCAAGGAACAGTGAGAGCTGGGACTGGAGAAATAGCAGCAGGCAGGGCTCGCAGGAAATGGGAAAACTGATATTCTCCAATGGGAAACAAAATTCCAGTGTCACAGAAGGAAGAGCAGGCAGGAAAGCAGGTGGGCGCCTGAGAAATGAGCTGTATGCTCAGGGAGGATGAATGACTGAGCTGCATCCAACCCATTTCCCTGACAGACGGTGCCAACTGGTCAGCTGCTCCCCTCACAAAACATGCTACTACGTGGTGAGAGATAACATGTGTTCTCCTGGGCCTCAAAGATTTCCAGTGGTCCTAGCAGTGGGCTCTGCTCCTCACTACCGAACTGAAGCGAAAACCAGCAGTTACTAGGATGCCTTGTTAACAAACCAGGGTTTGGAAAGGACCTTTGAGGTCCCCAGTCAAAATCAGTGAACAACTTAAACTCCAACCCCAGCACCCTATTTCCTTACAACACGTGAAGGCCATCCAGCTGGCTTACTGAGCTTTCTCCTGCCTGATGCCTGCCCATCCAACTGAAATGAAATCTGCCACTTGAAATGCCATCTTACACTTTCTCATCTCCTTAAGAACAATGTTCCTTTAAGCAATGGTCTCACAGACTGACTCCTCTTTGACCTTATCTTTTCCAAGCTAACATACCCAGGGGCTTTACCCATTACCAGGAGAACATGGTTTTCAGTCCACCCTCACCACTCTGTTTTGCTGACACATTCCAGTTTAATATATCCATGCATTAGGGTACAATCTTCAGTTTCAACATACTGTGACAACCAAAGAAACAGACCAAGTCACTAGAAAAATCCTATGCATTGGCTGGAATGAGGGGTGGGGAGAACCCGATAAAGGAAGGAAGATGGGTGACAGAAAAGGGAAACAGGAGAGGCCAAAAGCATGCATGTGCATCCAAGACCACAGAAAGGGAAGAAAACCCATTCTGGTGTTAATTCAAAGAAAATAAAGAAATCCATTCTGAGTACTCGGTTATAAGAAAAATTCTGCCAGTTTCATCATGAAGCCTTAGACAATCTAGCAGCTTCGGCTTCATCTTTGGACAAACGGGACTGACAAGTCTTGACTCTGCCTCCCAGAGCAGCTGGGAGACTGCATGAAGTATTTGGAAGTCATGGGCCAAAGACACACCATGTAAAATATTGGTGTCGTTTTACACACAGGTCCAAGCATCACAGCGGGACCAGACTCGCCAGATGATTTGACACCAGAATGGAAAAGGGGGTTCTGAACCAAGCACATTGGTTACAGAGGAGCAGCAGCAGGAGGAGGTGGTACACAGAAGGGGACTGGCTCCCAAACCTGCAATGGGATCTTCAACTATAATGGTGATATTCCTGGGGCCTCCTGTGTGTAGACAGACAGGCGCAGAGAGTCCAAGTCGAGGAAATGAGAATAGAGAAAGTGAGAAAAAGAGTGTCCTCTTATCTAGCCAGGTGGGGCTGTAACTCCTGAGAGGGAACCCTTGTGCTGAAGGAGGGATGACTTGTACAAGAAGCTGCACATGGCCCACACACTCCCTCAGACCCTCCTGCTTGGGTTTTCTCTGGCTCCCTTTCCAGTGCAGGTTACCGTGGTTTCTGGAATCCAAGTGGATTCAAGAATGAGGACAGGGAAGTATTACATGCTCAGAGACCAGCTGCCTGGTGTGCAGTGGACACCAGGCCCACCGCAGGAGATGTGAATTGAGGCTAAGCCAAGCACTCTTCACATCTAAAACAGCTTGTGCGAAGACAGGCTTTGACTTGGAGTTTATTTTCTACAGAGTTCCAATAAGCCAAACCATATTTTTTTACAGGAAAATAGGGACAAAAGTTTGCTATTCTGAAGTTTCAGATGAGGGCCTTAGTGCTCACCTTCCTAGAAATTACAAAGAGAAATCAATGGCAGCTCTAGTTGCTAAAGGAAATCCTTCCTTTTTGTCCTTGATTTTTTTAATATTTTATTTCTGGGGCTTTCCCACTCAGAACTGGCTTTAAGCACAATGGAAATCCTCTTACAAATGAAACCCAACCAAAGCCTGCCAGAGACCAACAACTCCAGAAAGATGATGGCAGCAAGATGGCAAAAGCAATGAGACCCACCTTCCCTGTGCCTACGGTACTCTCTGCTGCTAGCAGCTGGTGTTTGTGTGAGGGGGGGTTTCAGTGGCCAGGGGCTCCTTACCTGTTGGCTTTTCAACTGGAATTAGTGATGCACAGTCTGCCCTGATCTGCTCAGTAAACAGATACTTGTTTACTACGTCACATCACCCCAAACCCACTACATCCCTAGTTTCAATAAGGAAACCCTAGTATCACTTGGCCTCTCTCATGTTGGTAATACATGCTGACCAAACTACTCAGGAATCACAGGAAGGGGAGGAATTTAATGGGATTATTTTTAAAACGTATCAGTACTTCCCCTCTGACTGAAAGATACATTTAAAACTCAAACTGTGATGAGTCACACTGTGTATGCTCTGATGCTAAAGAACTAGGGAAAGAATCCAGGAAAGCATTGGAATAAACATAAATATTCTGAAAGAGATGCCTTGGGTAACACTGTTAGATCACAAACTTCTCTCTTTTGTTAGAAGCATGACTTCTCTTTCTGCCATTTGAAGATCCTTCCGCCCTAAGAACAATTCAGGAAACAACCTTCCTAACCAGGGGCTGGCGATTGACATTACCTGGGGCTCCTCTGGAGACAATGTTGGTATCCGAATGGGAGCGCGTATGGCTCTTCTTTGTTCCGCTGGTGACAGTGAGTGCCTGTCCCTCTGAGAAGCTGGACCTGCGAAGGACACTGGACAGCTGGCTCTGCCCATCTCCCTCTTGGTCCACTAGGGAAGAAGCAGCAGAAGCTGGCTTCTGGGAACTGCTGGAGGAGAACAAATTGGAGCTGCTGCTCTCAGCATTGCTGCTGTGACTCTGACAACTGGAGGTCCGGCCTCGGGAGTCCAGGTTGCCGATGGCCAAGTACTCGGGCCCCTCACTGGCATCACTTGGGGAATCATTCTGGCTGCTGACCCAGGACGATTCTAAGGGGCTGGTCAGAGTGCTGGAGCTCATCTCGTTTGGAGTTGAAGGGGACTCTCTGGCTGATGCAGAGTCCGGAAGCAGAGGGGCTTGGATGGTTTGATCCTTTGCTGGGGAAACATGCCCTCTGCTTTCTTGAGGTTTCCGGGGAGGGCCAGAGAGAGAAAAGGAAGTAGATCTTCTTTCTAGGATATAAAAAGAAAGGGAAGGGGAAGGTGACCTGGAAGCCTTCGGTATATAGGAAGGGCTACTCAACAGCTAAGGATCACACTCCCCTATCATTAATAGGTGCTCAGAACACATGGCGTCACCTTAGAGAAGGTAAGTCATTTAAGGTGAATAAAAAATTACTTAGAAGTAGCTCAAGAAAATGAGCTCTTGAGACAGTGGCTTATTATTATGCATGGATTATTAATATGCATTCCTCATCTAAAATGAGCAATAACAACATTTACCTCATAGGACTGTTTTGAGAATCAAATGAGATACTACATATAAACTGATTATAACAGAGCCCAGCACGTGGTAGGCATTCAATACACATTGGCTATTATTATTGAAATGCATTTTTGGCAATGAAGATTAGAAACACAGGGGACTCTAAAACCACCTCTCTTTCCTCTGCTACTTTAATGATTCTACTGAATTATCTTAGACTAGTTGCTATCTACCTTTTTAAGATCTCCACTATTAAGACATGAAGTTTGACCATCTACACCAATTCAAGGCTCTATCTAGACCCAGCTTATGAGCACCCACAAAGTCTTCTTCTTTCCAGTCTAGGAATACATGTCATAACTACCCTGTCCTGCTCCCTTACCTGAGCCATGGTTGGGTACGGATTGGTGGAGGCTGGAGAAGGACCCAAAATAGGAATGCTGAGCGGAGCTGGTTGGAGGGGTACATGTGGAACCAGGCAGAGCTGTCAGGCTCTGGCTCTTTGTCACCAGCAGTGGGCTCTCATGCTTCCTGGCAAACTAGAAGAAGAAGAAAAAGTGTCAGAGTCAAGGGCCAAGGATAGAGGTCCTTAGAGAGGCACTAAGCACTACAGAAACACTGGTAGAAGCTGGCCTTTGGCAGCAGGCTTGGACTGCTATGCACATGGAGTCAGAAGTCAGACCAGGGTTCAAATCCAGGTCCTATCACTTATAAGCTATTTGCTCCAAACTCTGGGCAAGTGACTAATTTACTCTACCCTCAGTGACTTCCTTTATAAAGTGAGATTAATGGCAACCTTAGAGAGTTGTGATGATTAAATGAGATGATGTAGGAACTGTGCATAGCACCATGCCTGGCACATACATAGTATGGTAACTAAGAATAAAAATTTTAAAATCAGGAAAGGTAGAGGATACCTCCTTAAAAGATGTAGGGATTCTGATTCCATTCTAGCTGAGGCACTGATGTTAGTGTTGGGGTAAGTGAACTAGAGTTCATAATAAGCAACATCAAGCAACAAAATTTTCTTTATACTTCAAAGACAAAAATGATCCAGTATACCACTAGACCATACTAGGTCTGATGCTATAAATCCTACTCCTGATTCAAATTCATCCCTCTTCTCCCAGTGCTTTAACAAGCCTGCCTTTAAGGAGGTGCTTACTCAAACTAAGGATTTTTAAAAGTTGTTTTTTTGTTTTTTTTTTAAAAGATACTTCCCTTCTCAGACAGACCCAAACTTAGACTTTTCTTTTTTTCCAAGTGTTTTGTTTTGTTTTTGTTTTTTAATGAAAGCCTTTACGTTTACAACCGACTAAGTAAAGAAACATCTGGCTACAGAGGGTTACATCCTGGGGAGGCCTAGGAGGCCAGCATAAGCAAAGATAATTCCTTTCTCCCTTTACCATAGATGCATCAATCTGGGCGAGGAGGCGGGGGTTGTTCTGTTCCACTGCTTCTAGGCACTGCAGCATGGCTGTGACATGGGCATCGCTTAGCAGGAAGGCAGTATCTGGGGAGAGAGAAGCTACCAGTGACGGAGCCAACAGGGAGTCCTTCAGCTTCCCTGTGTGACCCGGGGAGAAGCTCAGGAAAGGAGTGAGGGAACAGGCAAATATGACTTGAGTAGAATCATGCCACTGTGGAGAGAAGCAGGGCCAGCAACAAATAAAGTATAGGAGAGGCTAAGTAATGTCGAGTGTAGGAAAGAGGCCAAGACAAGAGGCTTCAAATTCAGGATGACCAGATTTTTTAATCCTGGCTCTGGGTGGCTTTGGCCACGTTACCTAACCTTCTTGAACTCTACTTCCCTGATTGAAAACAGGGATATTAATACCCAACTTTCAGGGCTGTTGTTAAAAAGTATATGTATAAAAAGTAGGTAACAGTGACTGGAACATAGACACTCTCAGTCAGTAGCAGTTGTTCTTATTGGTTTGTGTAGTACGGGAGCAGGGGAATACGTCTGTGTATTACATAGGAAGTGAGAGAGAAGCCTGGCTACATGTTTCTTATTAGAATCTCTATGGCATCAAGTAAAATATGAGACCTTGGGTAAGAGTCTTTAAAGGAAGGGTAAAGTGGAAAACAACGGGGGAATCTATGCCACAATCCTGGCTAAGTGACCTCTGCTTACCTGTGTAGAACTTCCTGATGTACTGTCTATCCCCAAGCAGAGGTCGGAGCTGAGCGGAGAGGCAGTGGCACTGCAGGCTATGCTGCAGCCACAGCTCTGCAATGACACGCTCATTCATGCCATCAGTGCTGCTCTGGCCATTCTCGTGCAAGTTGATGAACTAGGAGGCAAAAAGGCATGAGTCAAAACATGTATACGGGTAAAAACACAGCAAGACTGAGGCCTGAAGACCTGAGAACTAAATTGAGACCGGTTAAAAGAAGGCAATCACAGGCATTTTTCCTCCAGTTAGCATCTACAGGTTACTGAGGAAGGAGAGGGAAGGATGGGATTAATGGCTCCGCTGCTGGATTTGGGCCACTGGAGCGGGGCTAAGCAGTTAAAACCTAATATGCAGTTCCTAGAGAAAAGAGAGCTCCTACATCTGTCTCTATGTTCTAACTCCAAAGAAGCATCTTTTCTAGGGTACTCAGAAGAAGGGTAAACTTGATCTTTTCCTTCTCTCACAGGGTCCTCTATCTCAGACGGCCTTCACAAAAGTATGCAACAAAGACCTGGGGGAAAGAATCTAGAAAAATGCCACAAAACAGAAACCTCTTTTGGCCTCTAGCCACAGCATTCCCTCTTTGGAACCTCCTTCTGCATGGCTGTTTCTGAGAGCAAGGTCTCAGCCAGGATCAGTGCAAAAAAAGGATGGATGGTAATTTCAAGCAGCTTCTAAGAGTAAATGACTACAGCAACATATTTTATAAAAGAAAATTAGAGGGAGATTTGTTGGGGAAAGTGAGGACAGAAAAATCTCCATAAAAAAATCATTGGGCTCTGGACTCTTCTTCATAAAAAAAGATAGTGTAAAACCTATCCTTGTTGTTTTGTTCCCTTACCATTTAAAAACAAGTTATTGACCAGCCAGTGTGGCTCAGTGGTTGAGTGTTGACCTATGAACCAGGAGGTCATGCTTCAATCCCGTCGGGCCACATGACAGGTTGCAGACTCAGTCCCCAGTGGGGGTGGTGTGGGAGACAGTCGATCAATGATTCTATCTCATTGATGTTTCTATCTCTCTCTCCCTCTCTGAAGTCAATAAAAACACATTTAAAAAAATAAATTAAAACAAGTTACTTTTCCCAACATCATCTCAACAATGAATCTGGCAGTGGGTGGGATATACATGAAATAAGACTGGCCATGAACCAATAAGTATTGAAGATGGGTGCTGGA
Source organism: Murina feae (assembly GCA_004026665.1). NCBI lineage: Eukaryota > Metazoa > Chordata > Mammalia > Chiroptera > Vespertilionidae > Murina > Murina feae. The sequence continues at coordinate 1,473 of PVJC01018245.1, read as the reverse complement.
TATTTTGGAGTTCATTACACTATTCTCTTTAACTTTGTATATATTAAAACTTTTTCAAGAGAAACCAAGATGGTGGCATAGGTAAACACCTGAAATTGCTGCCTCGCACAACCATTTCAAAACCACAACAAAAAAACGGACACCACCCAGACCCACAGGAAGGCTGGCTGAGTGGAAATTCTACAACTAGAAAGAGATTGAGACTCAGAGGAAGTATGGAAGTAAAGTGCAGAGGTACAGAGGCGCACGGAAAGGGCTTGCGGAAAGGACTGGCAATTGAGAACGTGGTTGTCTTTTTCAATCCGGAGGGAGTCACAAGCTCCCGACTACTCTGAACTACAGTTCCGGGCAAGTTTCTGGGGACCCAGACTCATACGGGAGAAGCTGGACTATGACACCATGTGGCACCAGGAGGAACTCCAGAGTGGCTTTCTCTTGGCAGTGCCAAAAGACACTGAGACCCGGTGCCTCTCAGGGCAGAACTGAGAATCAGCCATAGCTGTTTGCTCTGCCTGTTGATTCCCTGAGACCCCGCCCCACCCAAGCTGCAAGCAAAGGCTTTTGCATATAAAAGGCTGGGTAGCCTCAGGCAGAAGCTAAAATAGCACCTCCTTAGAGATACAAGAGCCAGTGTACCCAGTGGTCAGAGCGGGACCACCCAGATTACAACTCCTCAGATCCATAAGGGACACACTCAGGGGGGCAGACTCAGTGAGCACCAAAGCCCCACTGAAGCAAGTCTTGCCCCATAAGGGTGTCTCCAGCACAGAAGTTCTCCCACCGTAGACACAGCTGATTCTCATAGCCAATTGGCCTGGAGGTCAATTCCTTCCAGTGATATCAACAACAATCAAGGCTTAGCCACAACAAGTCTGTGCGCAAAGCCTATAAAGTGGTGCATCAAAAGTGTCCACCTCAGGTAATTGGGAAGGCTGAGCCATTGAGCCCTATAGGACACCTAGCACAGAAAGCCACCCTATCAATGCAGGAAAGCAGCCAAAATGCAGAGACAAAGAAACAGATCACAAATGACAGAAATGGAGAAAAGCAAATGACTGGATATAGAGTTCAAAACCACGGTTATAAGGTTTTTCAAGAATTTTCTAGAGACCGCCAATAAATTTAGTGAGACCCTTGAGGATATGAAAAAGGACCAGCTAGAAATTAAGCATACACTGACTGAAATAAAGAATAATATACAGAGATCCAACAGCAGACGAGAGGGTCGCAAGAATCAAGTCAAAGACTTGAAATACGAAGAAGCAAAAAACACCCAACCAGAAAAGCAAAAAGAACCCAAAACTATGAAGATAGTATAAGGAGCCTCTGGGACAACTTCAAGCGCACCAACATCAGAATTATAGGGGTGCCAGAAGAAGAGAGAGAGCAAGAGATTGAAAACCTATTTGAAGAAATAGTGACAGAAAACTTCCCCAACCTGGTGAAAGAAATAGACTTACAAGTCCAAGAAGC
>PVJC01018244.1:0-31575 GCA_004026665.1 Murina feae | reverse complement strand
CTGTTCCTTTAAGGCGGCCTTCTAACTACTAACGAAGCCTCCTCTGCTTCACCTCGCAGCGTCTATAATGAAACAATTGTTACTTTTACTGGTTAGGCCGGAGCTGCTCTTTCCTTCAGCTCCGGAGGATTCTATGATTGTTACAATGTTTCAAAAAGCTGTGTTTCGCTAGAGGCAGTTTAATCAGAGCTGAGCTGAGCTGAAGGGCTCAGCTTCACTTTCGCTCCTGCCGCAATGGAAGGGGCTGTTTACTCAGGTCCGTGAGTGGCGGCCGCCATGTTGGCTGGGCTAATTTGCATACAGCCACTCTGATTGGCTGGTGGGCGTGGCTTACCCTGTCTCGGAGAAACGGTTAATTTTAATATTTCGCTTTTATTAGTTTAGATAATTTGCTATCATGGAGGCCAGGGAAAGTCAATGGGAAAAAGGGGGGAAGGAGGGGAGACATATATAATACTTTTTTAATACTTTAAGCAATAAAACAAAATTTTAAAAAAATGATCACAGATTTATAAAATTTGTTCTCAGAGAATTTGAATATGATGATTAATTTGAGAACTTTTAAAATGTTAATAAACCACTTTTGAACACTACCTATAAATGAGGAAAATGCTACCTTTTTTACAGACTTGATAGAATTATAATCTTGTACAAACAAAAACAATTATTTTTGGTTTTAGAAACAAGGCAATCCATAATACCTACAAATACATACTAAGATATAGAATACATTAAGTCAAACATTTCTCTTTAGAGTTCAGGAGAATGGTTGTTCTTTAGCCATATTTTGGAATATGCTATTCTCAGCTTTGTGTTTTTGATAAATGTAACTCTTTCAACTCTAATGAGATAAACTTTAATGAGCTAAAAATAAATCATTCACACTTTTGAAAGGATAGCATGTCCAAAATCATCTAGCCCCAGGCTAAGCTACCAGGAATAAGAAGTAAAACACCATAATAGGCCTTCTGAAGTTTCAGACTTAAAAAAACTCATTGGTTTAACTTAAAATAATTAAAAATCGGTTGTTCATATACTAATTCATTCCACTGCCAAGAAGTTTCTAGATTCAAATAAATGACATATTAGTCCTGACTCACTTAAATATATTGACTAGAGTAGGGGCAGAAAATTTTTCCTTCTTTCCTTCTAAGTTCTTTGGCTGGTCCAATAATCAAATAGATATAAGACAGATTAACAAGAGAAAAACAAAAGTTAACTAACTTGTATACATCTATATATATGGGAGAGACATAGGAAAACTAAATAACTCCCCCAAATGACTAGAGTCATTCCCTTAAATACCATTTTCAGATAAAAATAAAGCTTAGGGAGATTATTAGGAAAAAAAAACACACAGTAAGCAAGGGTAATCTTTTAAGTAGATTTAAGTCATTGCCTTCTGCACTGATAAATTTTTAGAGATTGACTTCTCTCCCTCTTCCTAGTACAGAGAGGGAGATACCATCTCGAATGAAAATTTCCCTTAGGAGTAAGTGTTAATGTCTTTGCAGAGGGCAAAGACTTCTACTCATTTCAGAACTTCCTCTATGTCTGCATTTTCTTAAAAATAACCAGATTAAAATAACCAGTATTCCAAAAGGGCATATTTTGGGATGGCAAATTCTGCTCCCCTACACAATTTTCCCTAGCAATGGGAAAATTCTTCTAAAATACTACAAATACTATGGACAATTAATTACTCTAATAACATGAAAGTTATTAAATAAATGCAAGGTAATTCATAAGCATGTCTCATTAAATTTCATTAAGCAATTTACCTTTTTTATTGCTTTGCTACCAGCAACAGTAGTTTGATTAAGCAGTAATTCAATCTAAGTTATTGCTATATAAATATATTTAACATTCATACATTTTAATGTGCATAATATATTACATTTGTCTAATTAAAAACGTATATATTTTTCAAATATCATTTTGGCTGTTAGACAAGCAGTTCCATCTATGATGTGTAATAAGCCACATGTGAACCTACTAGTATGTTTGGACCTTGAAAGTTGCTCTATTGCAGTGCCTGCTTACACCTCAGAATTCTTCAGACCGAGTGATTGGGCCATTAACTTCAGTATTTCTGAGGATTGTTTGCTTAGTTGTAGAGTTCTTTGTTAGTTAAATTCTTTCTTTCTGTTTATGAAATGTTTTGACAAAGTTTTTCCATAGCTATTAAGGGTCAAGAAGGGTACAAAACTTCTACACTTTTCTCCTTTGTGAAAGGCTCCACAAAAATCAATAGAATGATCAACACTTACAAGAATACATGTGTAAATTAAATGTTTCTGAATCCACACCTTCTTATACCACTCCATATCTGACATCTACCTCATCTTCATAGGAGGGAATCCTACTCTACACTCAGATTCACAATCTTGGCTGCACGATTTCAGCACCAGGGAGGTTTTATCACGAATATGAACAGAATCCCGACTCACAGTAGCTTTTGCAACATAAGTCTCTCCTATAACTTGTTATTGTGACAATTTACACTTTACTTGTGTATTTGCTTCTGTACCAATTACTTCTGGTTCTCATGCTTCACCATTTCATTCAAGTTCTTTGATTGTTTTACTCTGAAGCTATTGAGATGTGCAATCAGCACAGGAAGACAGAGCTTGCGTTCTAGCTGTCCTGATTTCAGCAAATGCACCCCCTTCACCAGTCTTCTTTCCTAAGGAATCTTCAGCTGTATACACATCTTATCTATATAACATTCACTAAACTAACATCTATAACACTCAAAACTGGGAATAAGAGATACCAAATAATAGCATCATGACAATGCCTATATGCGCATTATCTGAATATTTTGCTCATAATCATTACTTTGGGTGATTATGTAAAAGAAATGCTTGCAATAGAATGTTAGGTAAGACATTGCAATTTTAAAATTGCATATATAATATGGAACTGACTGTCCAAAATGAATCATATTTGAAAAGTGCTAGAAAAAGTGCTATCAGTCAGGTCATGTGTGTTACTGTCAGATCTTAGTGTTTGTCAATAACATGCTGTATGAATTTAGTGCCCAGATGAGTTTCCTAGAATTGCTATAACAAGTTGCTTCAAACTTGGTAGCTGAATAATAGCACAAATCTTACAATCCTGGAGATCAGAAGTTCAAAACAGTCTCACAGGGCTTATCAGGGTTACAGGGTGTCAGCAAGGCTGATCCTTTCTCAAGGATTCCAAGGTCTAACCCTTTCCTTCCCCTTTTCCAGCTTCTAGAGGCTGCTTGGATTCTGAAGCTCATGGCGCTGTCCACTCTGACCTCTGCTTCCATGGCCACTTCTCCCTCACTCTCACTCTTGCCTCCCTTACTCCCAACCTGAAAACCCTTGTGAGATCTTTAACTTCATCACATCTACAAAGTCTCTGTGCCAAGTGGAGTCCCATTTTCATAGGTTTCAGAAATTAGGATGTGGCTATTAGTCTGCCTACCATAGTGTTTCAAAACAGCTACCGCTATTTAAACATGTTGAAGAAAGACTACTCTTATATTCAAAAAGTAATCACCCAGAATCTAATAGAATTACATAAAAATTTATGACATCAAGTCACTTGTCACTATCAGTAGAGATGGCCTGGCACAACCCACCCTGAACCTGTGTTGATTGCTTGAGGTGGACATGAAAACTCAGCCCAGCTGAATCTGGAAGAAACAATGCCACTCAGCAATTTCCATTTATAGAATATCTAGATCTGTCTCTAGGTCATTTTTTCCTGATTCTTTATTCTTCACTTTCCAAGCTTTCTACAAAGGGTATTTTTCTACTTATTAAGGAAGATGGTTATAGCAAATTCTAGGTTATTAAGAAAAACATAGAAAAATAAAAACTACACTTTCAATAATGACTTAGAGACTACCAATTTACCAATCTTTCAGGATCAACTGAAATCTGACCTTCTCCAAAAGTCTTCACATGGCCCTGATTATCAGCTCTCACCTTCAAATATATGGCTTTGAATTTAACACCAGTTTTCTCCACGTTCCCCTGGCACTGGTTTACATTCCTAAAGCACACTTCAGGATCAGCTTGCATTCTGATTCCTGTGGTGTGATCAGATTCTGCTTCTGGATTGTGAAGAATGCATTTCACTTGTTTCCACACCACGCAGCTCCCACACTCATCTTGAGTCTGCCACATGTTCTGAAAGATAATCATTAATCTGCGTTTAGCGAAGGCATGATACATGTATATAATATATGTATACTGTACACTGCTTATATGCACATATATGTTTTATATTAAACTATCAAACTCTATAAACCAATATCCATTAAATGCAAGAAAGGGGAGATCATGACTTCACTGACACTTTTCTAGTTAATGGTTTATTTAGATTGTTGCCCTTATTAGATCTTAATTCATTAAAAGGGCACTTACTGTTTCCTTTATAAATAACCTTGGGACAAAATAGTAAGCCAAAGCAATTTATCACCTTGCCAGGATAAGAAAACATTACAAATGGCATAGTGAAGAGGCACTAATTAGACCTAATTGAGAGAAATTACAAAGTTCAAATTATCGAGTTGTCTTAATAGAGTATCTTTGTTTTAAATACAGAGGGAATCGTCAGCTAACTCCTGATAGCCTGCTGTCAAGGGGCGGTCCTCCTGGACTTGTTTAATAAATAAATAAGATTATAGTCTACTATATATTATTTGTTTGGGTTCCAATTAAAGCTGGTAAAATAGATGACATTCTCCAGGTCCCTAGCTTTCTGAGTTTTGTTTATAAAATGTGCTATTCTTGTACCCGGCTAGGTGTTGCTCAGTGGTTAAAGTGTTGGTCAAACACCAAAGGATCTTGGTTTGATTCCAAGTCAAGGGCATGTACTTGCAGGTTTGTTACCCCACCTTGGTCATGGCATGTGTGGGAGGCAACCAAATGACATGTCTCTCTCATATTGATGTCTTTCTTTTTCTCTCTCTCCCTCTCTCTCTTTTTTTCTCTCTCTCCTTCCCTCCATCCTTCCCTCTCTCCCTCCCTCCCTTTCACTTCTGGATGAAAAGGGGCTACATACTAACCTGACAAGCTCAGGGAAGGCCTGCATAGCAGTCTTGCAAACTCAAAGACCTAAAGTAGCCACAAAGAATAGTCTGAAATTAAACTCTAACTAAAAGCAGTTACGGTGGGTGGTTACATCCTAGGCTGGTATCTTCACTGACAAGGTCAATCTTTACCTTAACTGAACCTATCTGTCTTTTTGCATCTATGATAACATATCCTTGAAATGTCTGGGTAACTTGTAACTTCTTTTTTTTCTGGACCCCTTGGGGCACAACCTAATGTGCCTGGGCATCAGGAATGATACCACAAATTCCTTCATTGTTATCATGTTAATTGTTTACTTTTGTCTATCGTGCACCCACCTAAATATGTGTCTGTCACTTTATCACTTTACATTTTATCCAATCCCAGAGTTTTCCCTTCTTTGCTCTCTCCCACCTCTCCAATCTATTACCAATGGACTTCATGTAAACTATCTACACCCCTCCTTTGATTGCAATGTAAAAAAAAAAAAATAGAGGAAAACCTGTCATTCTCCAAAGCATTATCCCAATCCTTTGAGATACTGCTTCCTGGCAATTGTCAACAGTTTGGCTCAAATAAACTCACAAAATTCTTTACAGGTGTCAATTTTTTTTACGTTAATACACTCTAAAAAAATAATCAGTGGAATCAAATATCCTTGACTGAGTATGAGTAACAATAACAAAAAACAACATGCTGTTCTTTGTTTCATCAAGGCCTCTGATTTTGTCCACACTGTGGTTCTGGCGTTGATCTCAGCTTTGTGCTTTCATACTTTTCCCCATGCATCTCACCTCCAGCCATTCCGACCCACATGGGGTGTTCCTCCCTCCCTTCCTGTTACCGAGCCTTTACTGTGTGCCAAGAATATCTTAGATGCATTATCTTGTTTAATCTGTAATCAAGACTGTCAAGTAGGTGTAACTATCTATTTGACAGGAGAAGGAACTGAAGCTCTTGGAAGTTAACAGTTTGTCAAGGTCAATGAAAGAGTCAGGATATAGCTATAGTTCTGTCTGGCTCCAAATCCCTTAGTGGTTCCTTCATCCCAGAGCACACCTGCTCCTCCTTTGTCAAGTTAAAACTCTCAGCCCTCTTAATCCTTTTCAGAACTTTCCCAAGCAATTAGCCACTTTTCCTGAGTAACTGGAAAGACCTCTGCTCCGGGAAACCTGAGTGGACAATGCAGACGAAGAGCACACTCTACAGGGACAGTGTTCCTCTGACTGTCCTCAGGCTGAGGGCCAGAGAGTGATGCAGCGGTCTCACTCTTCATGTTACTTGACTAGGGACTTGAGGAATTGAAAACAGTCCACTCCAAGTTAGAGATCTAAATACATCACTATTTATTAATGGACGGAGAATGCTCTATTTATAAAAATATGGTGATCTTAAGAGTAATTACAGAGCAGAAACCATAAATGGTATCTATTGGGGTTTGCAATAAACTCAGTTTTGCCTTATGAAGAGATTAGTGAAATGCCCATGTGCATCAATAATAATGGTGATAATGAACCTGTCTCTGTTCCATATTCTTGATAAGTAGGAACACCTCTACTGGCCACAACTCTGTTTGTCTGGGTCCAACTCAGCACTCAGGCATCCAACAGAATGAGCAAGGACTCATCGACCAAGCTTCTAGCTGGAAGACTCACTTCTTAATTGGGGGCATCCCATAAACCAGGGAGCCCATTTGTCAGGGTCACACACAAGGGGACATTTTCCTCAGAAAGCCACTAAACAACCTCCCTTTCTGCTTTAAGTCAGGTGTATTGCTTGCGATAATTTTACTCCAAATCTTATGAAGACAATAACAGAAATAAAGACAAAGTCAGATTCTAATTTCCTCTGGCTCTCTAGTGTCAAAGACTAAAAGCTGAATAATAATTCCGAAGCAATGAATGAATGAGTAGAAGTACTTGGGAAGGTGGAGCAAAGGTTTATATCTGTATGCAGTGGAAGTAGGAAACTGGGCTTGGTAGAATAATTTGAAGAACTGTGAGGTCGCATAAGTGTGAACGGAGGGGAGAAACAGATGTTGGAAGTTGGAAATAAAGGCAGAATCACAGAGAAAACGAAACAGAATGACAAGAAATCTGTTGTTCTACCTGGCTCTTCACACATGTGAAACTGTGGTCAAGATTGGTTTGTCAGGCTACACACCTTGGCATTCCAACACTTGTAGTTTGGTCAGGCTAGACCAGTCTCTTCCTCCATCCGTTCATCCCAGGTTCCTTCAGGTTCAGACCTGGCCCAGGCTGGGGAAGAAGGAGAGGGAAGAAGAGCAAAGGAGAAAAGAGGCATGTGGGTGTCCCATCAGACCTTCTCTCACACTGCTCCTCACTGTAGCCAGATCTCAGTAAGAGCTCAGAAGACTGGGTTTCACCTGGTGACCTAGGCTAGGCCAAAAAGTGTGGGGGTGAACAGTTGCTGAATGAATATGCGTGTATTATTGTACTTGACTCAGATTATTACTCTGATCCATACCATATTCATGAATATTTCAATTTCAAAACAATATTTTAAGTTGCTCACATCACATGGAACTATTCCAGGAGCTTGTATACCAAGTCTATACTTCCTGGTCACATCCTTCCTGCAACAACACCCTGTGACTACATATAGCTCGGCTGAGGAAGCCCATCAGTACTTTATATTTTCCTATTTAAGTTTTAATGCGAAGAAATCTACATTCATATCAGAAGGACTTGATACACTTGAAAAATTTATTTCCTGGTATATTCAAACATCATTTCAATCTTGTATTCAATACAATTGTCCCCAGTGTTAAACAAGAAAACTTAAGTCTGACCAGATCAAGTGACCAGGCCACACTTGGATCTGAACAGGCTTCACTCTACAGATAGAAGGATGTATAGATGGATGGATGGATAGATGGATGGATGGATGGATGGATGGTTGGATGGATAAGTGGATGGATGATCAATAAGGCAGGAATGGGAGCCAGTGTCATGGACCTCTTTTTGCATTGCCCTAGTCACAGAAATCAGCAGCTTCCCTATTGCACCATTCAGGGGTTCTTGTTCCAATTGGACACCTAAGGAGATACATAGTAATAGTGGTTTTTCCAGTGTTACAAGAACAGTGATAATGAAAATGCCTGAAATTGTACATCTGATTGAGCCATCAATACTAATAAAAGGGTTATATGCTAATTATACCAGGTCAACTGGACATCTTCCAGTCATCTGGTCCTCCTTCTGTATAAAGCCATAGTGGTGGGGGCTGAGGAAGAGGTGGTTAGGGGCAATCAGGCTGGCAGGGGATGATAGTTAGAGGAGATCAGGCCAGCAGGGGAGGGTAGTTAGGGGCAATCAGGAAGGCAGGTAGAGGGGGTAGGAGTGCTCAGGCAGGTAGGCAGGTGAGTGGTTAGGAGCCAGTGGTCCTAGATTGTGAGAGGATGTCTCCCGAGAGGTCCCAGATTGGAGAGGGTGCAGGCCGGGCTGAGGGACCCCCCCCCCATGCATGAATTTCATGCACTGGGCCTCTAGTTATAGATAATAAAGAGAATGTTGGGAGATTGAAATTGTAAGTTCACCTATAAGAGCCGTATGTAAACTTTTTCTTTTCAATCCTTAACTTCAGGACAGCCATACTAAGGAAGCTAAGTAAGTTTCTTTACTGCAGGTTTTCTCAAAGATTTTAACAGACAATGGGATCCTCCAAAAAAGGGATATCATATGTGGGATTTCTAAATTTATTTTAGGTGAGATCCAGACTCAATTAATTTCTATAAATCATTTTTTAAAATAATTTTTCATAGCATCAGGTAGGAAATTATTTTTTTCTATTAAAGTAGACCCTGCATCTTGCCAGGAATTGTCAATCTATGGCCCCTTATAGATAATTAAACTCTGTGTAATGTACACCCAGCATGAACTCTGTGTAATGTACACACTCTCACAAACAGGAAAATTAGATAGATGGAAGCAAAAAATAGTCACTTTATGGAAACTATAGACATGATCACTATCAATCAATGTTATTCTAGTTGTTTTCTTACTCTTGTTCCCACCCACTTAATCACATTAATAACCAATACATAATAAGGCAGTACATGAAGCACTTGATTAATGGTGCAAATAGAGAGTTGGAGCTATGGCTCTGACTTATACCCTGTATGAACTTGGTCCAGGCCAGCCTTGCTCTCACTGGGGAAAGACCTGAGACTGTGTTGTTCTTTCTGGCCCTATGACCTGCATTGGTTAGGAAACAAATTAAAATTATCACAGAGAATAGCAACCTAGACAGTGATGCAGTGTACTCAATGAGCTGAGAAGGGAACAAAGAAAATCATGCACGAGGGTTAACAGATTTAATGGGTGGCACCCCTACCAGACACATCACTCCCCCACATGTTGCAAATATCCACCCAAAAGAAATATTTTGTGCCAAAGACAAGATCTGGGTGACTTTCCGTACACTCTTTATTTGCAGCATGCCTGTCCTAATGGGCAGACCCTTACCCAACACTTCCAAAGACAGGGTCACATATCATAGTCAAAGAGTCTAGGTCCAAATTCTGATTTTATACTTATCAGCAGTACCTTCTCAAAGCATCAATCTCCTCATCCATAAAGTTAGATGTATTTATATGTTCCTCTAAGATTTATTGTGAGCATGAAATAGCAGATATGACAGTTCTGGCTCAGTGCCTGGCATAAATGAGATGCTGAGTAAATGCAGTTCTATTTCCTCATGAACTCCAAAACCAGTGTGGTCTGTAACAGCGTCAGTACTACAGAAAACAAAGAATCAGAGAATAGGATTTTCCTCAAGCAGGACAGAACAAGCATCCTTAAAACACCTGAAACAACCAAAGACAATGACAAGTTTGCAGAATATGGGTATGAGTCCTCAAAGGGCAGAGGAAATTGCCCTCAGAGTGACTTGGGAAAAGCTTAAAATACGTCAGCAGCTCTTGTATCAAATATATATAGATAGATAGATAGATAGATAGATAGATAGATAGATAGATAGATATAGATATAGATATAGATATAGATATAGATATAGATATAGATATAGATATAGATATAGATATAGATAGATATATAATCAAACAGATAAGAATTTAGTTAGTTACCCAAGGTCACAAACAACACTTCCAGATCAGAATTAATGGTCATAATGTAAAGGCCTAGTCTTTTAAACAATGAGGTCTCACACTAATTTATTTCCTGAAATACATTTAGCTACTATCCCATGTCTGTCTCATGTTCTTCTGAGAGGTGGCAGCATGCATGTGAGTGAAGGGATGGGTGGGTAGAAGAGCCAAGCCAGAGATAAATAGAAGGATGCTGCCATTATTGACCTACTGACCCAATAAAGTCAATATGGAATACCACACACTTCTAAATTGGCTTAGAAATTTGGGGAAGTGTATTAATACATAATCAATGAATACTTATATGTATATTTTCTGTTTTACTAGACTTTTTAAAAAATAAGTCATGATTAAAATAAGATCCAGGATTCAGATGCTATGTCTGAAAACATCTGTGAAACTCATGCCCACCTCCTGCTGTTTCACTAAAACACTGCAGAACACAAATTCCAGAATTTGACTATTAATAAATTCTTGTGATAAGGAATTTTACACCCATGCCATGCTCCAGATGCAGTAAAAACAATCCATAGGTCTGGCAATGCCATCACATTGGATATACCATCACATTTTCTTATAATGACAATGATTTATAAAGAGGATTTCTGCAGGAAGCTTCCATGATTACAACCCCTATTTCAAACTATAAAATAACACACATGTAACCCCTAACTCATAGGAAAGTGATGTAGGTAAACTCTTACATAGTTATAGAGTATCATCACAACATGCTCAAAGGTGCATATCCTCTCCCTAAATCCTCAACTCACACTCCAAGCAATATCTGAAATTTTTATTTCATACTAGGGGCCCGGTGCACAAATATTTGTGCACTCAGGAGGTCCCTCAGCCCAGTCTGTGCCCTCTTGCAATCTGGGACCCTTTTGGGAATGTCCACCTGCTGGCGTGCCTGGCCAGCCAGTGTGAGGGGCTGATGGCTGTTTGCAGACTGGCCAATCCCCCCAGTGTGGACGCTCACCCTAATGAGGTGTGGCCAGCCTGGGTGCAGGCCTGAGGGTAGTTTTCAGGCTTTCATGCTGCTCACAGTCCCTTCAGGTTTTGGGTCCCTACGGGGGTACCTGGCCAGCCTGGGTGAGGGGCTGATGGCTGTTTGAAGGCTGGCCAAACCCCCAGTGGGGTCCCTTACCCCATTGGGGTGTGACCAGCTTGGGTGTGGGCCTGAGGGCTCTTTTCATGATGTCCACAGCTCCCATTGACCCAATGTTTCAGCAAGGCTGGCTGGAAGCAGGTTTCTGGGGTTTGTTTATCTTCTATAATTGATACACTGTTCCTTTAAGCCGAAGCCTAGGCAGGTAACGAAGCTTCTATTTGTTTCAGCTGTGGCTTCTATAATTGAAAGAATGTTGCCTTAGACTCTAGGCAGGCAGTTTCCTCCATTGCTGGTGCAACAAAAGGCTGCTGTTTGCTTCACCTCCAAGGCTTCTATAATTGAGATAATGTTGCAAGTATGTTGCCTGGAACTGAGAGAAGCCCAGCCAGCCGGGAGACAGTTTACTCCTTCTGCAAGGGAAGCTGCCTGTTTACTCCAGCTCTGTGACTGCCGGCCTCCATCTGGGCTAAGTTAATTTGCAAACAGCCACTATGATTGGCTGGTGGGTGTGGCTTAGACATCCCATAGAAACGGTGAATTTCAATATTACTGTTTTATTAGATTAGATGTTTGTTCTTATACCAGAAGGATTTTGTTTCTTTAAAATTTTAAATACACCTGAATAACATTGTAAGCTATCAGTAAAGTTGTAGTTCAGTGTAAATGATCTGTGAGCAAGATATAGGAGAGAGAAAAAGAGTTCATAAGTCTACTAGACACTGCAGGAAAAGTCAGAAAAAATAGGTATAAATAAATTAGAAAAGCTCCTTCTACTTCACAATTTTTATAGAATCAACCTTTTCCACAACCATATTTAATTCAGTTTGTACATGAGAACTCTGCTGAACTCTCCTGCCAACATATACAACATTTGCACATCAAAGACCAGCCATCACACTAGGTATAGCCTATAAATCTAACAAACAAAAGTGACCAACTCTGATTGGGACAGTTCAGAAACAAATCAGTAGAGGTTATGGAAAATTTCTCCCTTTCTCACTATGTGAATCCAAGTACAGGCCCTTGGAAGATAGGCATAGAATAGGCAGAAATACAGGCAGAACAGAAAGTCAGGTTTTAGAACTATTGTAAGGAAAGGTCTACTATTGTAAGGGGAAAAGAGAGAAGTCATGTCCAGTACAAACTCATAATACAAACCCATGTGGCTACCCAAACATCCTTTAAGAGGTGAGAGGATACCCAAAGTCCAATCCATTGATGCAGTGGATAATGAGAAGAAGAAAACAAGTGATACACTCAATATGGATGAACCCTGAAGAAGTCATGCTGAAAGAAGCATGGAAGAAGATAATCTCAAAGGTTGCATACAACTTGACCACTGTTGTTAAGTGGTTAGAGCATTGGTGTAAGCACCAAAGAGTCATAGATTCAATTTCTCATCAAGGGCATATACCTGGATTGCAGGTTTGATCCCTGTCCCTAGTCAGTGTATGTGGGGAAGGCAATCAATAGATCTCTTTCCCTCTCTCTCTCTCTCTCGCTCTCGCTCTCACTCTCTCTCTCCCTCTTTCGCCACTCCCACCCCTTCCTTCCACTCTCACTAAAAATCAATAGAAAAAATATTCTCAGACCTGGGCAGCATTGCTCAGTGGTTGAGCATCAACCCATGAGTCAGGAGGTCACAGTTTGACTCATGGTCAGGGCACATGCCCAGGTTTCAGGCTCCACCCCTGGTGGGGAACATGAAATAAGCATCCAATCAATGGTTCTTTCTTATTATTGACTAAAGGCCCAGTGCATGACATTCATGCACTGAGGGAAGGGGGTCCCTCAATCCAGCCTGCACCATCTCGCAGTCTGGGACCCTTCAGGGGATGTCTGCCTGCAGGCTTAAGCCCGGTCTTCACAGGCAAGGCCCAGGGATCATGCGGTGAGCAGGCCTAAGCCAGCAGGCAGACATCCCCAGAGGGGTCCTTAGCACTCCCACCGTCTCCGCTGCACTCGCCAGTTGTGAGCCTGGCTTCTGGATGAGTGACACTCCCACTGTGGGAGCACACCAGGGGACAGCTCCTGCATTGAGCATCTGCTCTCTGGTGGTCAGTGCATGTCATAGTGACTAGTAGTTCAGTCGATTTGCATATTAGGGTTTTACTACATAGGATGTTTCTATCTCTTTCCCTCTCCTTTCCTCTCTGAAATCACTCCTATATAATAAAAGAGTAATATGCAAATTAGGCATCACTCTGTCACAAAGATGGCCACCCCCATAGCCACAAGATGGCAGTGCCCAAGCTACATCTTATCTATTAAAAGAGTAATATGCAAATTAGGTGTCACTCCATCACAAAGGTTGCCACCTCCATAGCCATGAGATGGCGGCACCCAGTCCAGCTCAGCCCCACCACTGAAGTGATCAGGCCTGTTAACCAGGCAGGTGCAGGGACGGGGGGAGCGGGAGGCAGAACAGGCAATCAGAGGGGGCTGGGGGTCCCCTGCCCAGGCCAGAGGCCTTTTCCAGAGTCCTCAGGCATGGGAAAGGGCAGAGTCAGTGATCAGAGGGGTATGAGGGTGCCCTACCCAGGCATAAGGCCTGGGCCAGAGGCCTCAGACCTGGGCAGGAGCAAGGCCGGAGTTTGCAGGAGCCTGGGCCCTGCAGAGCCAGCTATCAGAGGGGCAGGGGCGGGGCCTGCGATGGCAGGGGTCTGGGCACTGGTGGAGCCGGCAAAGCAGGGGTCTGGGGGTCCCCTGCCCAGGACTGCAGCCTTGGCCAGAGGTTACAGGCCTGGGCAGGGGTAGAGCCAGGATTGGAGGGGCAGGGGCGGAGCTGGTGATCAGAGCAAACTACAGAGGAAACACTTTTTCTTACCACTCACTGGCTAAGCTCCCTGTATGAAACTGGTAATCTTCTTAGTAACTTGGGTAATAAGAATCCCTAAAGGTGATCTAGGGTTTTTCTACCTCACTCCTGGAGAAAAAAAAAATGAAGGTCCACTGCTGGAGGGTTAAGAAATGTCATATCCTGCCCAGCCGGTTTGGCTCAGTGCATAATGCCTCAGGCGCCTGATGACCACAGGGTCTGGGTTCAATTCTGACCAAGGGCATGTACCTAGGTTGCGGGCTCTTCCCTGGCCAGGGCCCAGGTCAGGGCTCATGCAGGAGGCAACCAATCAAAGTGTTCCTCTCACTTTGATGTTTCTCTCTGTTTTTCCCTTCTCTTCCACATTCTCTAAAAATCAATGGAAACATATCCTCAGGTGAGGATTAAAAAAACAAACAAACAAACAAAAACAGAAAGAAAGAAATGTCATATCCTATGAAAGACACATCTTGAAAATGCCTAAAGAAAGTTGTCATTTTTTCGTGGTGAAGGGACTGGAGTTCGTGTTGATGAAAACTCCTTGGTAACTGTGGTGGCTGGTAGTGGCTGCAGCAGCAGGGTGATGGGCTGGTGGCTTCACCTGATTAGCCTGGTCACCTCCCACAAAAGGAGGCCAGACTGTGGCTTAGGTCCGCTCTCCAAGGGGATCAGGGAGCAGACCTAAGCTGTCAGTAGGACACCCCCTGAGGGATCCCAATATGTGAGAGGAGGCAGGCTGGGCTGAGGAACCTCCCCGTCCCCCTCGCCCCCAGTGCACGAATTTCATGCACCGGGCCCCTAGTAAAAATATATTTATAAAAAAAAAAATATGATCAGGTGAGGATTAACAAAAAATGCTTGCATACAATGTTATGATTTTATTTATATAATATTATAAAAAACTTAAAACAACAAAAGGCAAAAAGACAAAACTATAGAAACTGCCTGATAACAGATCAGTGGTTGGTTGCCAGGGAATAGAGAGAATTTGACTACAAAATACAACCATTAAGCAATTTCTTTGGATGACATAATTGTAATTACACAAATCTCTACTGATGTTAAAGAACTGCGCACACACACACACACACACACAATCAATTTTATAGTACATAATTTTAAATAAATGTAAGTCCCCCCATAAGATCCAAGATCAAAGAAATAAGATAGTGGGTATGATGAAAGATGATTCAATTTCAATGTAGTATCATTTAGGCCATATTCTGAAGGTCTCAGAGTAGCCATGGCATGGAGACAGCAAAGAGAACTGCTGGGCATTTCAAGTGTGACCTCCTTTGAACTCCCATGAATCTCCATGGTCCAGATCAAAACACTTGGACTTGGAGGAACTAATTATCCTGCTAGAGAACATCCAGTAATCAAGTGACAGAACAAGGATCCCAAACCATGTCTAAGTCTCTCTAAATGTCTACTGCATCTCCATAGTAAAACACCTAAAACTAGACAAGTAAGGTTCCTAACACATTACCAGCAGGACACAAATGGTAGAAAGATTGCTTGAGGCATATTGTTGGCTATTCTTGGCTTATTTGGTTTTTATGGTCACCTTTGAATAAAAGTCAAATCTTATAATGAAAGCTATTATTATCTTTTTAAAAAATATGTATTTAGAAGAATGATTCAAAAGTAGCTGAGAGCTAAGTTATTCCAGACTTCAATGCAAAAGAATTTCAATGCAGCTAGAAAATTAAGATAGTGCTTTTGTATTAAGATTCAGGGAATCAAACGCCCCCAGTTCAGCATGGAGAAAGAAGTAATAGCAAGTTATATAAAAAGTCCCTGCAGATTTTCAGTTTTCACCATATGACAATTGCAGGTTACAGATGAGCCAAAAAAATAGACATTTTCTGAATCATGTAGGAATGATCTTCATGTTCAAGACATTAAGATTTAAAATTTTGTAGTACCCTTTCAGTCGTTCACTGAAGGTTTTAAAAAGACAGTATAAACTTTGCTGAAATAAAAACAGGTCTTTGACTTTCCCTAAAATAATTATACAAAAGGTCAAATTTAGCTGCTGACCTCTTCTGAAATAGGAAACATGAAAATCTACTGATTAAAGCGACTAGAATAACAGCTTGCTCTTTCACCCACAGCAGTTAAATCTTTCTTTTCATCACTGTAGAAGTCGGATTTCCAGATCCAAGCAACAACTTGCTTAATTCTAAGTAGCATACACAGACAGCTCTGGGAATCGCCTGGGAAAGGAGACTACCCCTCTCAGTCACTGCACCAGGCCCTTCCAAAGTCTCCACTCTGCACATGCAGACAAGCAATTCCTATGTCAGGGGAACAGTTTCATGAACTTTTATATGTTAGTGGAGGCCCGGTGCACGAATTCATGCACCAGTGGTGTCCCTCAGCCTGGCCTGCAGGATCAGGCCAAAACCGGCTCTCTGACATCACAATCTTGGGTTGTGAGAGGGCACAGGCCAGGCCAAGAGCCCCCACCAGTGCAAGATCAGGGCCAGGGAGAGACATGGGAAGTTGACCAGCCAGGGAGGGGCTGTGGAAGGACTCCACGGCATGTCTGGCCCATCTAGCTCAGTCCTGATTGGCTGGACTCCAGCAGCAAGCTACTGGTCGGAGCATGTCATAGCAACTGGTCCACTGGACACTTAGCGTATTAGTCTCTTATTATATAGTATTTTTATTACCTAAAATCTACTACACTTTTTCTGATTCTTTTCCCCCCTTTTCTACAACCTTAAGGTTTCCACCTTGGCTCATAAAAGCAAAACAGTGCTTTTGCACTATTCCATGATGAACCTTGTTTTCCTTGCCATGTATTTCTCCATAAATACATATGTACATACTCTGTCCAGGACATGGTATATGTAAGTTATACATAAAACTTATGGGACATATTAGAATTTAAATACTCTGCCTCAGTCTATCTTACTACTAGTAACTGCAGAGTCCTTTCTCAGGTAGGACAGTTTCACCACTGTGCCATACTTACCCACTGATTCTAGTTCACTAACATCTTACATTTTGTTGTATTGACATTTTTCTAAAGTTTTATTGAGCAACGATTTACATACTATACAATTCACTCATTTTAAGTGTAGTGAAATAGTTTTTTATTAGATTTCTATTGTTATTTAACAAATTGCCTTACATTTAGCAGCTTAAAACAGCACAAATGTATTATCTGACCCTTTGTATAGTTCAAAAGTCATTCTGAGTTCAGCTGTGTCCTCCATTTAGGGCCTCATAAGACTGAAATCAAGGTGTCAGCAGGGCTGCAGTCCTCACGGGAGGCAAGAAATGCACTCATGAGCTCAGGCAGGTTGTTCGCCAAATTCAGTTCCTGTGGTGACAGGACTGAGGTCCCCATTTCCTTGCTGGCTGTCAGCCAGGGGCAGGCCTTCCTTCTTGGAGGTGGTTACATTCCTTTTCATTCTCCCCAGTCAGTCCCATTAGCAGAGGGGGGCCCTGTTCCTTTCACACTTGAAGTCTTCACAACTTTTCCTTGTGCCTCATCTCTGGATTCCCATCAGAGAACGCCCTCTGCTGGTGAAGGTTCATGTCATGAGGAGCATCTGGGTCACACAGGGTAACTGTCCCTATTCTAAGGTCCGCTCTGCAAATGACTTTTGCATGTCCCTTTCAATCCAGTGTGACACACTCACAGCTGGCAGGACACCTCGGGTGCCATTCAGCCCACTGCAGTTTTATTTCATTTAGCCCCACTAAGATCTCATTACTGGGGAAGCGTTTAGCTTTCATGAACCAGTCTTGCATTGGACTGTCTCAGTACCAGAGTTTTCATAAAAATTGGAGGCATTTTGATTCAAGGTATATCCTCATCCTTAAGGTAACGGATGAGAATATGAATATTTAGTACCCTCCTATGTCAAGCACTTTCAAATCTATTTTCTCATTGAATCCTAGCATGTCTGTCATTGGGCATGATTGTCCCCATTCTAGAGACAAAATAGTGGAAGCTCCGTGAGTAATTCCATTCAGGTCACATTATTGGTAGAGGAGCTAGAACTCGAATTTTGATCTTCTCTAAAATCTAAATTTTGACCAACTGAGGTGGGCAAAATGTTTTCATCATTTCCTAAGTGTCTTAAACTCACTACCTAATGAGATTCAGTCAGAGAGACCTGCATTCTTTCCTTCTTTCAGCAAATGTGTAGCGTTCCTATTGCCTTTCAGCTCCCGTTCAGGGCACTGGAGATCCAGGAGTGCAAAAACAAGTGTCTCTGGCTTCAGGAAGCTCACTGCCAATGTTACGCAACAGGGAATCACCTAACAAATACATTTTCTGGTGTCCTTAAAAAGTGGTAAGTGCAGTGGAGAAAAATAAGTAGGGTATAGTGTAAGGACAGAACCAGAGTGGAGTTGAAGGAGGGACGAGCACTTCAATTTTAAATGAAATAGTCAGTTTAGGCCTCACTGTGAAGATCACATTTGCACAAAGAATGGAATAAGATGAAGCACACACAAGCAGACTGTATATAGGAACAGACTCCAGCGATGTATAGAAGCCAGGGCATAAAGGGATTCTCAGTCTAAGCAGAGATGAGGTGTCACTTCTTGATTATTATAAAACTCTAGCTGATCATTTACAATATGCCCAGGCTATGCAGCTGATATGTCTCAAACAACCTCATGAATGAAGCACTGATTGTCTCCATTTTTTGCAGATGAGCATACAGGGTTTTGAATTGTGTAACCAATTTTCCAAGGTCACTGAGCTAACCTGCGTCCCAGAGTCATGGTTCCTGGCCTTTGTGCCCTATTTCCTTTAAGGAGAGATAGTAAGAATGCCTTAGTCTCCTCAACACTTCTCCATTCATATAGAAAATCCCTAAACAGGGAAACATAAAAATGCAGGCTAAACTCTGAACACACTCAGAAACTAGAATCAATATGCAAGGAAGTTACTTTTCATAATGTGCTTTTTGAGAGGAGGGACGGGACTAAAGGCTGGTGTACAGGAGGGAATCCCTACAACTTGCTTTATCATTCACAACAGCTCAGGCCAAGGCAACAGACAAGCAAAGGACACGATAGGCCAACCAAGTCCTAATTTCTCCTATCAGGCTTAGCAGAGCAATGATGGCCTCAGATCTGGCTGGGTCATTTTTTTTCTCTCCTTCAGGAAATATCCCCTAACTTACTTGTCAAAGCATTGAAGATACATCAGATAGAGCAAAGCTAGTAAATAGCTCCTGCATGCATCTTAGGAATTAACTCACATGACAGTTTCAAAGTTGCAATCATCTTTTTTGGAAAGGAGAAGAAATAAAAATGTAGAGAAAATAGAATAAAATAAAAGAGGAAAAGAGAAGAACAATAAAATCAAAAGATTCTATTTCCATTACAATTTTTCCTTGCAACTTAATGTGGCCCAAAGGTAAGAAAGAATATGCTTATCTCTTATCTCAGATCTGTAGAGATTATATTTATTTCTTTTGATGCTAAGTCTCATATCTTTTTAAAATATTATTCGTATCAGAGATCCAGTATGGGCATCTTCCTAGACTTGCTTCCATTTTCTTTTAATAATAGCTCAGGAATCTAGCTACTGTCTTTTTGCCCACATCCATTGGGGTTTTGTTTGTTTGTTTGTTTCAAAACTGAAATGTTTGCAAGATAAAACTTGAAACAGCATAACCTTCTCAAGTTAAGTTAACTCCATAATTATACCTTACAAGTAGTGATAGATCTCAAAGTTTGTTTTGATGCTTTTCTTTGATAGTGAATCAAGCTCCTTAAAAAAGATCATGGCTTTAAACCCACACATTTCAATAGCACTTTGACTACCTTTTCAAGGTTGCAGATTCAGGTTCTAGCTTGAATATCAAATTATAGTTTAGAGAGATAGATTTGAAGTCAGTTATGCTGACCATGCTCGGAATTTGGAGGCAGCAGGACCAGTTCTGGGGTCAAGCTGAGCAGGTGCAAAGTCAAATGTCAACAGCGAGAGGGGTGCTTTGCCAAGTCTGTATGTAAACAGGCACTTGGGCATTTTTATTTAATTTTTATTTAGATTCTTTATTGTCTAATGAATTACATAAGCCTCCTTTTTCCTCCATTGACCTCTCCCTGGCCACTCCCAACCCATCGGACATTTTTACGGGTAGAGCCCACACTCTCACTCCTTCCCCAGGAAATACATGTGGGTGCTGCAGGTTGACACTGTGTGACACTTCTTTTCTCATGGTTTTTTTGGTGTGTTTTTTTTTTGTAAACATATTTGTTAAAGTGTAACATTAATGCAGAAAAGTGCACAATCCTCAGTTGAGGTTGATGAATTATGATGTGATTCCTGGGTAACAGCACCCAAGTCAAATAATACCTATGTATCTTTTCATATTCATGAGCCTGCTCCTTATGTGACACTAATTAAAATCTTGATAAGCAGTTATGTTTAAAAATCTAGAGTAAAAAAATTCTACAAAAATGTTAAGTTTGAGTCCAAAGTCCAAATTAGCACATAATACTTTATTATAACATAACTATTTAAAATAAGCACATTTGATATAAACATCACAAAAACCACCCAGTCAGTTTTGTGCTATTAATTAACATCATATTGGGTTTTGGAAATTGCTGCTTTCTACATACAGAAAGCACTTTGCATGTTATCTTTTGTACTGTTATCTCGAGTGAACTAACTTGCTAGTTCCTATAAAGAAAATAGAAACAATTAATCCACAGAACAGAAGACCCATAAGGCAACTTTAACATGTCCAGAAGTACTATGAGCATTTAAAATGTTATCCTAACTAGATCAGCATGGCTGAGTGGTTGATGTATGAATCAGAAGGTCATGGTTTGATTTCCAGTCAGGGCACATGTCTGGGTTGTGGGCTCAATCCCTAGTGTGAAGTGCAGAGAAGGCAGCCGATCAATGATTCTCTCATCATTGATCTTTTCATCTCTCTCTCCTTCCCCCTTCTTCTGAAATAAATAAAAATATTTTTTAAAAAATAAAATAAAATGTTACCTAATTTTCTTGTCAAATATAATTTTTCAGAACAGAGAAAGTCTATAGAGAAGTTACCAATTTGTCTCATTAACAAATGACATGAATTATTCTTCCAAATGTTAATAATGAAGATTACAAGACAGATGCATAAACAGCTATAGGTTCCCCAGGTGAGGAAAGACAGTACAGAAGAGAATGGGGCCAGCAATGGAGGCAACCAAGAGCCAGTGTGGAGATAAGCCACACCCAGTGCTCACTCAGGGTACTGCACTCACTGTAGTGCTGCATGAGCTTGAGCAGAAACATCTGCCCTGGGGGGAGGCTCCACTGAAAACCTCACCCTGTGCCTTGCACCTGATACTTCCTCTACCACATAGTGGTTCAGAGGCCAGAGCCAGGTTCCTGCTGCCAAACCCCTCTCCCACCACTGCCCTCTGGATAGCCTTGGGCACTTCCCTGGGCTTCAGTGTTCTCTTCTGGAAAGCAGAGGTATTGAAAGTACCCATCTCCTGAGCTGTGGTGAGGATTATTGCAATGTGTCTAGCAGAGCAGCTGCACTAGCCAGTGCCCAGCGCGTGTTTGTGGTGATCATGGTCTGCAATCATTGCTTGTGCTTCAAAGACATATTGAACATGTCATTCTTGATAATCTGCCAAGTTCTAGAGAGAGCAGAATGCATTTAAAGCTGAAAAATACCATCCTAGAAGAAGAAATGGGACGTGGAGTGGCAGAAAATCAAAGTGTGATTAGGTTTGTGAAGTAACAAGGTTGATTGGGAGTAAGTAGTATCAGAGGTGAGTTCAAAGTGCATGTGGGCCAACATAGGTGCCACCTCTGCCGTCGGCAGCCCAGTAGCCTGGCCATCTCTGAACACTGGCCTCTGTGTACCACTGTACTCATGAGTCATTCTGGCCTGGCACTGGATATGGTAGAATGTGAGGCTCCGTATGGCTGGGATATGACCTACCAAAGTGCATGTGGGCCAACTTAGGTCCACACAGGTTACTATAGCCACTGAGAAGTCAATAGTTTTCTTGGTATGAGTGGCCTCACTGTTTAAAAAGATGGCCTAAGAAGTAGGAAGAAGCCAAATGGTTCACCCCAAATCTGGCTGTATGGGATTAAATTCTTGCCTCCTCCCTCATTTGGTCCCAACAAAGTACTAAGAAGACAACACTGAATTGTCCTATTCAGCAGGTTCTAGACAAGGACAGGAAAAGGTGCTGGAAGCTGTTGGCTGCCACAAAAGAACACAGAATCCAGAGAAATGCCACTGCCTAGTCAATGCCCAGGCCAGTGGGAAGCACCACCACTGGAAGGTATGGGAAGCATGATTTGCTGAGGGGCAGCCACTCGACAACCAGTACCAGGGAAACTGCCAGTATTGAGGAGAACTGGGTCATTGTGGGAGGTGATCCCACCAGCCTCACCACCCAGAGGAGCTGTAGGTATTAGCATAGGCATGTGGAGATCATACCAGGAGACACCACCTCTGAGCAAAACAGAGTCCTCATCTAAAAAGGTTCCTGATCTTTCATTGTAATTCTCACTCAAGAGAGAGAATACCCACCCTACTAAGGAACTGGTAAAAATCACAGGATAGGAAATTAATTCAATTATGGAAACATAAAACAATAATCTGACTCTTAAATTCCCAACTGAGATTGTGGCCTAAGAAGAGAAGATTACAGTAAGAAGAAAAAACAAAACAAAACAAACCACCATGTTTCAGGGGACAGACCCTTCTGTCTGAGTTTGAGTGTTGTTTAGTGGCCCAGCATTTGGAGAAATCTTTCCTCTTCTTTGAGGAGGCATTAACTCCAAGAATAGAACAAACTAAGAAAAATATTGAGCTTGTGTCTGCTGGTCCAGACATAAATGATAAAGCAAGAGCATATTGATTATTCTCAAAAGGTGACCTGACTAGCAATGAGCTGAGACCAACTCTGGATTTTCCTTCCATTTTAGCCATATGTATTTTACTAGTGTGTCTGAATATGAAATGTTATTACATTGGAGGAAAGGCAGTGGGTTCCTCCTGGAAGGAAGAAATAATGAAGATGACAAACTTCAACACTTCCATGTCATGCTGTGTGGGTTTCTGTTGTTTTCTTTTTTATAATTAACTAGGGGCCTGGTGCACAAAAATTTGTGCACTTGCAGGGAGTCTCTCAGCCCAGCCTGTGCCCTCTCGCAGTCTGGGACCCCTAGGGGATGTCCACCTGCTGGCATGCCTGGCCAGCCTGTGTGAGGGGCTAATGGCTGTTTGCAGGCTGGCCAAGCCCCCCAGTGGGAACCCTCACCGCATTGGGGGTGTGGCCAGCCTGGGTGAGGGGCTGAAGGCTGTTTTCAAGCTGCCCATAGACCCTTCAGGGTTTGGGTCCCTACTGGGGTGCCTGGCCAGCCTGGTTGAGGGGTTGAGGGCTGTTTGAGGCTGGCCACAACTCCCATTGACCCAATATCCCAGCAAGGCTGGCTGGAATCAGGTTTCTGGGGTTTATTTATCTTCTATAATTGAAACTTGGTTGCTTTGAGCAGAGGCCATAGCCTGCCTAGGCAGGCAACAAAGCTTCTGTTTGCTTCAGCTCTGTGACTTCTATAATTGAAACTTTGTTGCCTTGAGCAGAGGCCACAGCTGGCCTAGGCAGGCAGTTTCCTCCATCACAGGCCTCCTGTTTGCTCTAGCTCCATGACTGCTGGCTGCCATCTTGGCTGGGTTAATTTGCATATTGTCACTCTCATTGGCTGGCCGGCATGGCTTGACTGGAGGGCGTGGCTTAGATGTAATGGAGTGAGGGTCAATTTGCATATCACTCTTTTATTAGATTAGCTGTCTCATTTAAAGAGGAAAGTCTTTCTGCTCCTGTGCTGGGCACAGCCTAGTGATCAATGCTCACTAAGAACACAATGCACTCTCTTCCTCCCCTGGACAATATCCACACCTGGAAAGGCCAAGAATAGTGACCCTGAAATGAAGACTTCTATTTCACAAAGGATTGCTAAAACTTTGACCAATAAGATGGCTTGTACTATAGGAATTAAAAGATTCTCCCAACATTTACTTTAAAAGCTGAGTTTTTGGAGATCTGCTTACAATTAAGAATCTAGCTTTATCACCAACAGATTTGGTCTCAGATGCAAGCCAGACCCTACAACTACTCAAGACAAGGACCTGCAGACCCAAGGACACCTAGACCCCAGACATACCAGCTGCAGATTATTGTGAGTTATGGAGCCCATTCTCCTCCCAGCCAACCTACTATGGCACCTTAGGACCTGCCAGACTCACTCCATGCAGCAGGCTCCCTGCCAACACAGGGTAGCTGTGCAACTTAGCTTTGACTCTAGGTGTGTGCACACAGGAGTCTGTTTCCCATGGCACAGGAGTGGGCCTCCTGCCAACACAGGATGGCTGTGCAACCCAGACCCCCAAGCAGATTGGGGACCCTGATTCTCTGCATGAGAGGCAGCACTAATCACCAGTGACTTGATTCTTGGTGCGCAAATATGGGGACTCTGTTTCTCACCATGCGTGCACAAGGATCCCTGATTCTTAGTGCACGCACACTGAATGCCTGTTACTTCAATTCTTGGTGCACACAAACACAGAAGCCCTGATTCACTGAATGAAGCTGCATCAAGCAACAGAGGCTCCATGTGCACATGGGGTCTCTGAATCCTGGTGAATGCTATGGGACTCTGATTTCCAACATATGGCCACAGGGACTATTTTTAAGCTTAGTGCATGCAAGGTCCCTGATTCTAGGTACATGCACAAGGCCGCACTGAGTGCTAGTGACTCTGATTCTTCAGGTGCATGGTTCCCACCAACCCATGGCAGCCCCATGTCTTGATATCAGAGCTCTTCAGTGACACTCAAGTGGCATGACACTTCCACTGCACATGATTCAAGCCCCCATAACTCAGTGTTTGAACCTTCTGGTGATAGTTAGAATGGGGAGACAATAAAATAATCCCCAGAGGAAGAAAAAGAGGAATCACCAAGAAAGTAGATAAGTGAAACTGAGGCATGCAATATGACAGAAAAAGAATTCAGAGTAATGGTTATATACTTCATAAACTGGATGGATGAGAAAATTAACAACCTATGAAAAAATCAGGAAGAAATCAAAAGTGATATAGCACAATCAAAAAAACTATGAAAGGTTTCAACAGTAGACTAGAAGAAGTGGAGGACCAAATTACTGAGTTAGAAGATAAGGTAGAGAAACAAGCCCAATCTGAACACCAACTGGAGAAAAAAATTAAAAAGCAGGAGCAGAGACTATGGGAGCTTTGGGACAACATGAAACAAAGTAACATATGTATAATGGGGATGCCTGAAGAACAAGAAGAGCTGCAAAGATTAGAGAATCTATTTAAAGAAATAATGATAGAAAACTTCCATGACAGTGGGAAGAAAAAATTTTCACCAGTACAGAGAGTCTTAAGCAAGATGAATCCCAAAAGACCCCCACAAGGACATGTCATAATTACAATGGCAAATGTTAATGACAAAGAGAGAAGCATAAATGCTGCAAGAGAGTGAGAGTTACCTACAAAGGATCCCCCATCAGATTATCAAATGATTTCTCAACAGAAACTCACCAAGCTAGAAGGGAATGGAGTGAAGTATACAAAGTGATGCAAAGCAAAGGGCTGAATCCAAGATTACTCTACCCAGCTAGAATATCAATCAAAATTGAAGGGGAAATTAGGAGCTTTGCAGACAAAAAAAATGCTGAAGGAGTTTATCACTACCAAGCCAGGAATAAAAGAAATGCTAAATGGAATGCTCTAAAAAGAAGAAATAGAAAGGGAGGAAGAAACACAGACATAAAGCACTGAAATGGCTACAAACAAGTACCTATCAATAATAATATTAAATGTAAATTTATTAAATGCTCCAATAAAAAGGCATCAGGTGACTGAATGGATGAGAAAACATAACCCATATATATGCTAACTACAGGAGACCCACCTCAAAACAAGGGACTTACAGTCACTGAAAGTGAAAGTATGAAAAAAATATCTATCAGGCAAATGGCAATGAAGAAAAAGTTGGGGTAGCAATACTTATATCTGACAAAATAGACCTCAAAGTGAAGACCATAACAAGAGACAAGGAAGGAAACTTCATAATTCTAAAGGGACTGATACAACAAGAGGATATAACTCTGGCAAACATATATGCACCACATGCAGGAGTACCCAAATACATACAAAAAAAAATTCTGGAAGATATTAGGGAAGCAATTGACAGCAATGCAATCATAGTAGGTGACTTTAATACCCCATTAGCATCACTTGGACAAATCCTGTAGACAAAAAATTAGCAAAGAAACAGCAATATTTAGGACTCACTGGATCAAATAGATTTAATCAACACCTTTAGAACATTCCATCCCAAAACTACACAATATACATTCTTCTCAAGCACATATGGGACATTTTCAAAGATAGACCACATATTGGGCACAGGCAAAGTCTCTCCAAATTTAAGAAGATTGAAATCATATGAAGCATCTTCTCAGATCACAATGGCATAAAATTAGAAATCAACTACAATAAAAACAATCACAAATTTAAACAGTTGGAGGCTGAATAGCATATGATTAAACAATGAGTGGGTTACCAAAGAGATCAAAGAAGAAAGAAAAAACATCCTGGGATCAAACAACAATGAAAACACAACGATCCAACATCTTTGGGAAACAGTGAAAGCAATCCTGAGAGGAAATTTCATAGCATTACAGGCCTACCTCAAAAAAACAAGAAAAACTGGTAATAAACCATCTAACTCTGCAACTTGAAGAATTAGAAAGAGAGCAACAAGAAAATCCCAGAATGATCAGAAGGAAGGAAATAATAAAGATCAGAGCAGAAATAAATGACATAGAAACAACAACAAAAAAAGCAATACAAAAGATCAATGAAACCAAGAGCTGATTCTTTTAAAGTATAAACAAGATTGATGAACCTCTAGCCAGGCTCACCATGAAGCAAAGAGAGAGGATCCAAAGAAACAAAATCAGAAATGAAAGAGGCAAAATAACAATAGACCCCATAGAAATACAAAGAATCATAAAATAAAATACTATGAGCAACTCTATTCCAACAAACTGGTCAACCTAGAAAAAATGGACATATTCCTAGAAAAATATGACCTTCCAAAACTCAACCAGGAAGAGTAAAAAAATCTGAATAGCCCAATATCTATGGAGGAAATTGAGGCAGTGATCAAAAAACTTCCAACAAACAAAAGCTCTGGACCAGACAGCTTCACAGCAGAGTTTTATCAAACATTCAAAGAAGAAATAAAACCTATCTTCCTTAGAATATTCCAAAAAATTCAAGAGGAAAGAGCACTTCCAAGCTCTTTCTATGAAGCCAACATTATCCTAATCCCAAAACCAGGCAAAGACAATACAAAGAAAGAGAATTACAGGCCAAAACCCCTCATGAACATAGATGCCAAAATTCTCAAAATTCTAGCAAATTGGTTCCAGCATTACATTAGAAAAATCATACACCATGACCAAGTGAGATTTATTCTGGGTATACAGGGATAGTACAATATCCGCAAATCAGTAAACATGATACAATACATAAACAAACTGAGAGATAAAAACCATCTACTCCAATAAAAGCATAATATTAAAATTGACCGTTTCTTCAGGATGCCTAAGCCACAACCACCAGCCAATCAGAGCAGCTTTATGCAAATTAACCCAGCCAAGATGGAGGCTGGCAGGGCGGCTCTATGCTGGGGACCTCCATGGCCAGCATGGTAGGTGCTCTGTGCCAGGTGTTTCAGGTCAGTGGAGGAGGTGGGAGGGGACCCCCAGGGTCATGTGAGAGCAGAGCGTCCACTGCCCTGCGCAGAGTGCCCACCCTGGGTCTACTGCCTGGCTCTGCCCCGGGGGCCTCCGTGGGGCATGCGGGAGTGGGGGAGACCTCCATGGGGCATGCTGGAGCATCCGGAGCATCCGCTGCTGGCCCGCTGCCTGGCTCCACCCTAGGAGCCTCCTCAGGGCATGCAAGGGCACGGGGGCTTCCACGGGGTGTGCAGGAGTGCTCGCCCCGGGTCCATTGTCTGGCTCCACCCCAGGGGCCTCCGCGGGGCATGTGGGAGCCTCTGCCACATAGTACAGAGTGTCCGACACCAGTCCACCACCCAGCTCCACCCCCAGGTATGTTCACTCAGTATCAGGTCCCCCTCCTCCAGAGACCGTGCACCAGCATCCGCTCCTGGCTCGCCACCCAGCTCTGCACCAGGTGTGTCCCCTCAGCAGTGGGGGCCCACCAGGCATGTGCAATCGTGGGCTGCCCAGCAGGAAACATCCACACCTGCACTCACCAGTCCTCCCACCCCCCAGTGCACAAACCCTGAAGGGGCTGTGGGCAACCTGAAAACGGCCCTCAGCCCCTCACCCAGGCTGGCCAGGCACAGCTGCAGGTGGACATCCCCTGACGGGTCCCAGACTGCAAGAGGGCACAGGCTGTGCTGAGGGACCCCACCCCTGAGTGCACAAATTTTTGTGCACTGGGCCCCTAGTCCTAATATATAAAAACTCAGGGTCTGTAATGACTGACCGAAGGCTTGGCCAAACACCAGAAGTCAGTCCTGCAGTTAGTGCTGGATTTGCTGTGGGAGAGCAGTTGCTGGTGCGGATGCAGCAACCCAGCATGAATGCCAAGGGGGCTGTGGATCAGGCCTGGAGAGAGATCTGGAGAGAGAAGCCGGGTCATATCCACAGCCTCAATGGCAACTGTCGATCAGCTCTTGCCTCTTTCTCTCCAAGTTTTGCCAGTAGCTGGGCCTCTGTTTCTCTCTGGGCCTCAACGGGAGCTTTTGACCAGCCCCACCTCTACGATCAGGCCCGGAGATAGGCTTGGAGATGCTGACTGGCATAGCAACTGATCAATAAGAACCAAGTCTGGGTGAACTGTGAGGTGGAGCTTTTGATGCTGACTGGCATAGAAACCAACTAATCAGAACCAAATTGGCCGGCAGGGGAGGGCCATTGGGGTTGGGATCAGGCCAGCAGGGGAGGGCAGTTGGGGGCGAGATCAGTCCAGCAGAGGAGGGCAGTTGGGGGTGAGATCAGTCATGCAGGGGAGGGCAGTTGGGGGCAACCAGTCCAGCAGGAGAGAGCATTTGGGGGCAAGATCAAGATGGCAGGGGAGGGCAGTTAGGAGTGAAATCAGGCTAGAATGAGTGCATTTGTGGGCAAAATCAGGTCAACAGGGGAGGGCCATTAGGGGTGATCAGGCAGGCAGGTAGAGGCAATTAGGGGTGACCAGGCAGACAGGTGAGCACTTAGGAGCCAGCAGTTCCAGATTGTGAGAGGGATGTCTGACTACCGGCAGTCAAACATCCCCCAAAGGGTCCCTGATTAGAGAGATTTCAGACCTGGCTGAGGGAACCACCCTTCCATGAACAAATTCTGTGCACCAGGCCACTAGTATAATCATATCTATTGATAAAGAAAAAGCATTTGACAAAATCCAACACTCTTTCTTGATTAAAAACTCTCACAAAGTGAGAATAGAAGGATCATACTTAATGTAATAAAAGCCATATATGCAAAACCCACAGCCAACATCATACTCAATGGGCAAAACATGAAATAATTTCCCCAAGAACAGGAACAAGACAGGGATGCCCACTTTCACTACTCCTGTTTGACATAGTACCGGAAGACTAGCCATTGCGATCAGACAAGAAGAAATAAAAGTCATCCAAATTGGAAAAGAAGAAGTAAAATTGTCCTTATTCACAGATGACTTGATATTGTACATAGAAAATCCCAAAGACTCCATCAAAAAACCACTAGACTTAATAAATGAATTTGGCAATGTAGCAGGATACAAAATTAACACCCACACATCTATGGCTTTTTTATACACCAATAATGAACTCACAGAAAGAGAAACTAAAAAAGCAATCACATTTACCATTGCACACACACAAAAAAAACTAAGATACCTAGGAATAAATTTAACTAAGGAGATAAAGGACCTGTACTCAGAAAATTTCAGGATGCTGAAAAGAGAGATAGAAGAAGACAACAACAAATGGAAGAATATACCATGTCCATGGATTGGTAGAGTCAACATCATTAAAATGCCCATATTATCCAAAGCAATCTATAAATTCAATGTAATCCCATTAAAATACCAATGGCATACTTCAAAGACCTAGAACAAATTCTCCAAAAATTCATATGCACTAAAAAAGACCCTGAATAGCTGCAGAAATCTTGTGAAAGAACAATGCTGGAGGGATCACAATACCAGATATCAAGCTATACTACACAGCCACTGTTTCCAAAACTGCCTGATACTGGCACAGGAACAGACATGTAGACCAGTGGAGCAGAACAGAGAACCCAGAACTTGACACGAGCTTTTATCCTCAATTAATATTTGACAAAGGAGACAAGAACATACAATGGAGTCAAGACAGTCTCTTCAATAAATAGTCTTGGGAAAATTGGACACACTTGCATAAAAAATGAAACTAGACTACCAACTTACACCTTAAACAACAAAAAAAAAAGCTCAAAATGGATAAAGGACTTAAACTTAAGATGGGAAGTCATAAAAATCTTAGAAGAAGTCATAGGCACCAAAATAGCAGACATTTGTTGTAGCAATATCTTTACCAATACAGCTCGTAGGGCAATGGAAACGAAGGAGAAAATAAACAAATGGGGCTACGTCAAAATGAAAAGCTTCTGCACAGCAGAAGAAACCATCAACAAAACAGCAAGAAAGCCCACTGCATGGGAGAACATATTTGCCAATGTTATCTCTGATAAGGGTTTAATCTCCAAAGTTTACAGGAAACTCATACAACTTAACAAAAATAAAATAAACAATCCAATCAAAAAATGGGCAAAGAACCATTTCTAAAGAGGACCTACAGAAATCCAAGAGATACAGGAAAACATGCTCCAAGTCACTAATCATCCGAGAGTTGCAAATCAAAATGACAGTAAGATACCATCTCACACCTGTCGGACTGGCTATCATCAACAAATCAACAAATGATAAGTGCTGGCAAGGATGTGGAGAAAAAGGAATCCTCTTTCACTGCTGATGGGAATGCAGACTGGTGCAGCCACTGTGGAAAACAGTATGGCATTTCCTCAAAAAATTAAAAATGGAACTGCCATTTGACCCAGTAATCCCACTTCTAGGAATATATCCCAAGAAACCAGAAATACCAACCAGAAAGGACATAAGCAACCCTATGTTCATAGCAGCACAGTTTACAATAGATAAAAATTTGGAAACAGCCTAAATGACCATCAGTAGATGAATGGATTAGAAAACTATGGTATATATACACAATGGAATACTATGCTGCTGTAAAAAAAAGAAGGCATTCTTACCATTTGCAATAGCATGGATGGAACTGGAGAGCATTATGCTAAGTGAAATAAGCCAGTCAGAAAAAAATAAATATCACATGATCTCACTCAT
>PVJC01018243.1:0-31593 GCA_004026665.1 Murina feae | reverse complement strand
GGGGTGCATTTGTGTGTCCAGGGAGGTGGAAAACCTCCAGCCCCATATAGCCCTGCAGGTGGGAGGCACTGGAATTCCTCCCCAGCATGTGTGCAGTTAGCTCCCTCAGGCAGACAGGCCGTGAGGCACACGTGCTCTAAAACACAGGCCAACAGCTCCACGGCCAGAATCACCTCCTTTCCCTCAGTCCGTAGGCGAGGAAACAGGCCTAGCGATGAAGGTCAGGGCAACACGGACCCCACGACAGAATTGAGCACGTCTGCATGTCCCCCGTCCAGGCCTTTGCCAGCTCCTGATGGAACTGGAGCAAATGGGGCACACAAGCACATGTGCATGTGGGCGCACACGCATGCACATGCACATGTATGGTGGTGCACATGCCTGCATGTGTCCCACCCTCGCCCTCAGGGTACCCAGCTCCTCCCAACGTCACCATCAGCCGCCTGACCTATGGGAGGCACCGCAGAGACGTGCAGCTGCAGTGGGTGGTCGCGGGCCCCGGGAACCTGACCGGCTTCCTGGTGCAGCGCAGGGCGGGCGCTCCTGGCCTGGGAGCTGCGGCCTGGGAGACGGCGGCCGGCGACATCGAGCCGGAGAGCAGAGCCCGGCGGCTGGGGGGCTTGGACCCGGGGGTGCTCTATGCCTTCCGCATCCTGGCTCTGAACCACCGCACGGCGGGACATCCCTCTGAGGGGAAGACACCAGGTGCTGGGCTAGCGCCCTGCGAGGCTCGCCTTTCCCCCCAAAGCTGAGCCCGACCCATCTTCCTCTTCACAGGGCACCCGACTCCATTCCTCTGCTGGATCCCTCCTGCCCCATTTCTGTCCTCTACCTCCCCCCGGCCCCCACCTTCCCTCTCACCACTCTTTCCCATCCCTCCCTGGGAGACCCGAGGTGTCAGCCTAGGGGTAGGAGCAATAGTTGAGCTTGAATCAGAAGCAGGGAAGGGGAGATTGAGGAAGGAGAGGGCTGCCTCTGTGCCTCAGTCTCATCCCGGGGTCACACAGCCCCCCCCCCACCTTCCCCCCACTTCCCATATTCTCCTGTCCTGGGAACTCATGACATGGCAGCTGCTGAGATAACTGGCCCGCTGCCCCCTGTGCCAAACACAGGGACTTGGCT
Source organism: Murina feae (assembly GCA_004026665.1). Lineage (NCBI taxonomy): Eukaryota > Metazoa > Chordata > Mammalia > Chiroptera > Vespertilionidae > Murina > Murina feae. Next base: position 30,471 of record PVJC01018243.1, on the reverse strand, counting down.
GGGGCATACAGGCGTTCTGGGTTCAGCCTCACCGATCACCCAGTGGGGATGCAGGGGGAGATGGCACCCTCTAAGCCACTGCCACCAGCTTCAGCCGTGGCTCTAACCTACCCTGTGCATCCACTGCTCTCCCTCCCAGCGGACCCGCCCTTCAGCGCCTACCCAGCTGTGCTGGGCGCAGCGGGCACAGGAATGGTGGTGGCCACCGTGGCCTCTTTGCTGGTGTTCCAGTACGCGGCCCGGCACCCGGAGGCCTTCCCCTGTGAGTGGGAAACTGAAGGGGGTGGTTGCTGGACCCCAGAAGGTGGCCAGGTCTCCATGACCCCAGGGAGCTGCAGGACCCTCCCCCCCCACCTCCCAGGGGTAGGACCTCAGGCATAGGGCACCCCCTCGGGCTCCTTGTCTCTGGCAGGAGCCTCTGGGAGGAGGCTCCCCTGAGACCTGGGCTGTGGCTCACTAAGGCGCCCCTCCCGCTTATCTGCAGGCCTCGGGCAGCTGCTGGTTGCCATGTGAGTGCAGACCCGCATTCGGGGCCCGGGATTCCCTCTCACTGGGAAGGAAGGCTGGGTCGGTGTGGCTGTCACTAGCTTCACTGTCCCACTTGGCCCGCAGGGAGCAGAGCCGCCCACACAGGGGCGCGGTGGAGAGCCCCGAGGTGCAGGCAGGTACGGCATCTTCTCCCAAAGGCGACTCATGTAAAGGGGGCAGGTCCCAGGTCTCATGTATGATGCGCAGTGTCTCTTGTCCTCTAAGGACCACCTGGGACAACCCCCCACCCCCCGCAGGCACCTCTCTGCCTGTCCATTCTGCTCCTCAGGCGCTGAAACGCCACCTGTCACTCCAGCTTCGGATCCTGCGCAGGAGTCCATGGATGCGCCAGTAAACGTCACCATCACAGTGACCGCAACACCTTGAGGCCCAGGAGGAGGGAGCGGGGTGGGGGGTGGGAGGGAGGAGGAGATCCTCACTGTCATACTTGGTCCTAAAAGCAAGGTGACACCAACGCTCCCTGCCTGCTTCACGCCCAGCCTTACGCCCTGTGCAAGGCCAGCCCATGGCTGCCAAGGACTGGGCTAGAAGGGAAGTCCTGGCCTCCCCCCGCCGCCCCCACGGTGAGGACATGGCCGATGCAGCTGGAGAGCAGGCCAGCAGGTGCCTGCGGGCAGCGAGACGTGATGCTGAAGGCACAGCCTGGTGCCCTGACAGCCAGCTGCTCCGACAGCCCGGGCGCCGAGCAATCCCTAATAGACCTGCTGACACTCTCACCAGTGGAGGTGGTTCCACTGCAACCCCCACAGGGAAAGGCCACCCAGGCTCCGGTGGGCCCCGGTTCTCCCGCCAGGAGAAGGCTGGGAGATGGGGTGCAGGATGTGTAGGCACGAGTCCCCTTCAGTCACCTGCAGGGACACAGTCTTCCGCCTCTTTACTCTCCACGCCTCCAAGTCCCTCCCCGAGGACACACCCTGTTACAGGACCAGCCGTCCAAGCTGGTGGCAGAGCAGGGCCAGGGCCAGGGCTCTGTCCCCTCCCTGTGGGAGAGGAGCGGCCCCAGGCCTGCAGGTGGTGATGAAGGGACAGGACCCAGGTGCCAGGCCCCCGGGTCTGTGCCCACAAGGGGAGCAGAGGCCGCTCCTGCCCCAGGCCGGGGCGCTGGCTGAGAGGGGACCCAGGCTGTGCCAAAGTCCCTCTCTGCCAGCCGCCAGCGTGACTCACTGGCTCCAGGTGTGTGTGTGTGTCCGAAACACTGAGAAACACAAATCGATGCCTGTTCCGGGCTGGCCCTGCAGGGCACGCGGAGGAGCAGCCAGGGCCAGAGCCGGCTGCCAGGAGGAAGGCAAGGGGCGCCCAGAGGAGTGGGAAACGGACAGGAACTGAAGCTGCCTCAGAGGGTCTCACAGATTTAGGCTTTATTAGAAAAGGGGTGTCGGGTTCCCTCAGAGCCCTCAGGACGGGGCTCCGGTTTAGGGAACCCTAGTTAAATGTGGGGGATTGTGGAGAGTGGCTCCAGTGTTCAGACAGGTTCAAGTTTCAGACGAATGAGAGGGCACAGTCCTCTCGTGGCCACGTGCAAGTCCCAGCTTGGAGGGCAGAGCCCTCCCAGCACAATTATAGCCAACAGCTGGAGCTGTGAGCTTGAACCTATGATCCGAACACACAGCCCCACGTGCCTGAGTGACGTGGGCTTGATAGAGTTCAGGTGCATGTGGTTGAGTAGGATCGAAGCCCACCAGAATGCTGTAAACATCTTGACCACGCCCTTATTTGCCTCGTGGAAACTGGCTATAAAATAAAGACACGGCTTGGAGGCCGTGGCACTATCTCCATCAGAGAAGCAGCGTCCCACCCAGACCCAGCTCATTCTCTTGTCTGTCTTTTCTCCATCCTTCACAGCCCCCTCTCAGGCTCACCGATCCTGACTGAGCTGGCGGCACAAAAGGCGCCCTATGTGGGGCTGAGCCAGCCATGGCCGTGCCGGCTCGCCACAGGGAATAGAGGCCCCCACTCCATGCAAAGGACCCTGTTGGCTTTTGGGTCAGCAGCACAGACCCTAATTTTGTGGGGGTAGTAACCAGCTGCTGCTTCTAGCCCAGAGCTCACAGCACCATGAGGAGGGACCATCCTCCCCCTCCTCATGCCCCCCCTCCCACCGTCTGCCCTGCCTCCCCCTCCTCATGCCCCCCTCCCACCCTCTGCCCTGTCTTGGGAAGGAACTGCGTCCCCTAAGGGACCTGCCAGCCTCCACACAGCTGGAGGCTCAGGTCTTGTCCCCACTTCCCACCCTATTTGTCCTAGACCCTGTTCCTACAGAACAGAAGGGAGGAACTCAGGGCTCTGGGACATGTGCAGGGGTGGGTGGTGGTTCCGAGGAGGGCAGGGTGGAGGTTGCAAAGAATTTCAGAGTAAGACCCCCCTCCCCCCAGTCACAGCTATAGCAGCTTTATACACACAAGCAGCAGCTGAGGCTCCTGCCCCATGGTCTCCATGGAAGCAGCCGTCTCTTTTAATATAAAATCACATCCACCAATAGAACCTGTCCAAGCCACATCCTTTAAAGCATGTACAATCTCAGACAGGCTGTTACAGCTTTTCAGGGAAACAGAACACACTTCCCAATAGGATACAGACACGTGCACCTCCACGTCAGTGCGCCAGAAGACAGCAACACAGGTGGTTCCCGCCCTAATGCAGCCTCAGCACCTCCACAGCTGGAGGGTCTGGGACAGACACGACCCACTGTCCCGGACGCTCCAGCCTCCAGACTCATCCAACAGAGAAAAAAGGCAGGAGAAATGTTTGCAAAGACCACAAGGTTCAAAACCTTGCTGTCTAACTTCCACCGCATACACCACCAGCCTGTCACCAGACTCCCAGTGCCAGATGGAGAAAAGGGGGAAAAGGGAGTGAAATGATGTAACAGAAGTGGGGACGTTTAATGCTAAAACAAAGAATCATAGAGAATTCCACAGCGAAAGGAACAGGAAGAAGCCTGAGCAACTGCAGTCTCACTGAGTCAGGCGAAGATCAGATTCTGGTGGGGGACGGGGTGGTGGTGGGGGTGGAGAATCGGAGGGAGAGTATGGGTTCTGGGTGCTGGGCCCACACCCCACCTGGGTGGAGGCAGCTTCCCTGGCTGTGAGAGTGGCGGCGGGGCGGACGGGAGCACGTGGACTGGACGGGTTCCCTTGATGAGGGAACCACAATGCTTTGGAACGCGGCGTGGAAAAGTGGAAGGAGCTCGGGTGACGGCTCCACCTCAGCGAGCTCACGTGCGGGCACAGAGGCTCGCTGCCAGGCTTGTGGGCATCAACACCTACTTTGTGGGTTTGCTGGGAGGGTGGTGAGACAGCGGTAATGAGCTCGGCCCGGTGCCCAGTGCCCGCAGATGTGGGTGCCGCCTCCCGCTGTGGGCCCTGTCCCTGGACTTCCTGGAGAAGTGACACCAGGCAGGACTAGTTTTGGGGGCTGCACCAGGCATGACAGTTCAGAACAGCTCGTGGTTAGGGAGAACGCAGAACTCCTAAACATAGAGGCAATTACACATATAGTTATATTTATATTTATATATCTCCATATATAAAGGCATTTTTATAAATAAAATACAATAAAGGGATAACACTTAAAACAGCGTCACTAATCATATAAATAAGGCGTCCACAAGGAGGCTGTCCTGAAGGTAAAGTTGTCTTCTTTCCCGGCGGGGGTGGGGGGCAGGTCCCATGTCCAAACTCCATCTCTCAAAGCCATGTAGGAGCTGTGCTTGGGCTAACACCTGCTTCCTGGGTCCAAGCATCCACCTCCTAACAGCTGTGCCCCAGTCTCCTCCACACGCTGCTGCTGCTCGACGGGCAGACACGGCGCAGGCTTCGTCGTGTCCACAGACGTCGGGACGCAGCCCCCCCTCCGAAGCTAACTGCATCTGTGCACTGTGAAGACATCCTAGACGGCGCGGCCCTGGGCTCCGGGGCAGAGAGCTCGCTGCTGGGGCATCCCTGACACCTGGCCGCGAAGTGCGCGCCTTACATTCCCTCGAGGAACTCCTGCTGAGTGACTCCGCTGCGCCCGCACATTTCACCAAAGTTCTATTTATAAAACACATCAACGTGTGAGGGGCTGTGGTGCACTCATGTAGACAGTAGGTTAGCATAGTATTCTAGTCTGTGTCACCGTAATTTCTGGGAAACTACCTTTTGTCACTGAATGCTGAAACTGCTGGACTCGAAAGAGAATTATTCTGTTGCTTTACCCAAAGGGACGCGCGTTCCCCAAAAGGAGCAACGACCCACTAAAGCTGCGCTCGAGCGCCTCGGCACACAGGGCTCCGTGTGTTCAAAAGAGAAGGAAAGCCGCCACCGGCAGCTGAGGATGCCCTGCCACTCGGGCAGCATAACTGACGGGCAGCTTTGCTGACCAAAGATCAGGTGCCAGTTTACTCTGACGTACCGTATTTTCCGGCGTATAAGACGACTTTTTAATCCAGGAAAATCTTCTCAAAAGTTGGAGGTCGTCGCTGGAGCCGGACGGAGACCGCAAGTGTCTCCCGTCGGCTCCTTTTTGTGCCACGTAGGGTCTCCGTCCGGACTTTTTAACCCAGGGAAAATCTTCTCAAAAGTTGGGGGTCATCTTATATGCCCAGTCGTCTTATATGCCAGAAAACATGGTAATTCTGAAAAAAGTCAGGGATTTTCAAACCATACCCTCCTCTCACCCTGCAAGTTAAGTCTTTTCTAACAGCCACACTGCCCCGGTGTCGCCCATGCTGGGAGTTGGAGGAGGGCAATTTCGGGTGGAGCGGCACCATGAGCACAATCCTACACTAACGGGAGCTGCTGCCAAGGGGGCTCCCTGAAACCCACCCCTTTCTTCCTTAAAATGTCAATCTTTCTCCTAAAGTCATCTGTTTAAAGTCTCATTTGGTTCCTACTCTTAGAACACTTAAAAAGAGGCCCGTGCAAGTTTTATAGACACAGGCAAGTTTAAAGCCATAGGGCTTGGTGGCATTCTTCTCTGCCCTGGCTGCCTTCTGCAGGACTGCCCTGCGACAGCCCCGCCACGCCTTAGCCCTGTCCAGGACACTGCATGACCAGTGCCCGGAAGACGGACGTAACTGTGCCCACATGCACAGAGTCAACTGCTCAGCTGTCACTTTGTGGAAGGCAGTCATGGCAACCATGAGATGTGCTATTGTAAACAGCAGGCTACAACTGTGGTTGCTTCAGAATGTTCTCCGAAAGTCTGAGTAGACAATACTGAAGGACAGCTTGCCACCTGAAAACCTCAGACGGCCTGCAACGCCCTCTCAGCTGAGGCAGCCAATAGGCAGGGGCCTTGCAGGAGATGCGCTGACAGGCACTGAGGTGCTTGGAAAACGGAATGCTCTGAGATGATCGAACACTATGCAAAACTGGGTTGTTTCCTACTGAGGGGGGAGGGCAATTTTTCAGGCATAAATAATATAAAAGGGCACACATTTTAAGACACATTCATATGACATTACTGCTACAAAAATAAATAATGCTTTTTCTCTGATTTGAATTAATGTCCTTCACACAGTCCATTCCCAGGCCTGTTCTGTGCAGTGACTGGCTGGAGTGGGAACCAGATGAGTCCTGGGCACATCCTCAGGTCTCCTGGGGCTGCTGAAGGACCCCAGCGGGGCTGTCTAAAGGGATGCCAGGAGGAGACCATGTTGTCTTTTCAGTACAGTCCTTTGAAGCAGGTGGCAAGATAAGAGGATTCCAACTTAAAATTGTGTTCTCTGTTTCTGAATGGACACAGCTGTCTCCTGAAAAACAAAGATTTGGGAGCACCGTGAAATCATAAAGGCTGGTTTTCACAAAGCGTCTGAACACATCGCATTGAGCAATAAAGAAAGAATAATGAGCGAAAGCAGAGCCCGGGTATGTGTAGTCTGAATGTGAGGGAGACAAAAGGTGCAAAAGGTTTAAAACAAAGTTGAGCTGTGATGAGCAGTCATACGCTTCACCTCAGGGTTAAAGCAAAAACCCTTAAAAGCCCCAAAATAACCATCGTACATAAAAGATGTCACTCCAGGATCAACTCAAACGACCCAGAGGTGCATGACCACAAAAGGCATCCCGTGATCCAGGTGAAACGGAATCAAAGCCTATTTGGGTTTCTTTTCCAAGATGTAATGGGGACTGACAGCCAGAGCTGAAGGAGGTAAATAACAACAAAATCCCAAAATCTACCCAGTCAACTTTCCTCAAAGTTTCCAACACCCCCACCCAGTCTTTTAAGAAAGACGTGAGTGATCACAGAGAGAACACATCTGCGTCACCTTCCCGTATCCATAGCTACGTGAAGACTATCTAGAAGCGTAGGTTGCATGATGCCTCCCTGTACCTCTGCTGCATCCCGCTGCATCCTCTGTGGAATCAGAGGTGACCTCACTCCTGCTGTCCTGACAGCACGTACGGGGAGCAGGTCTTGCTGCCACCTCGTCCCCGATGCTCTCTCCAGGTGACGGGCCACCGTCGGGGGGTGTGGAAGCCAGACATGCAGGCATCTTCGTGTGACTGAGGGGCTTCATTTCCAAACCGTCCTGAGCACAAGGTGCTGCCACTGGGACCACAGAAAGGGGGCTGTTGCTGAAAGTGCCGTTCGTTTGGGTGAAGCACCTACAAGGTATAAACCAAAAGGAACCATTTTGTCTGGAGGCATCAACAATTAAAATACATTGATTTTGAAATATCATGTGTATCACAGATTCTTAAGAGACTTGTGCTTAAAAATAACTAAAATCTTTACTATGATCTGATACATCAAAAACTCAGAAATAACAGTGAAAGTGGAATCAACCGGAGAATAAATCAAGAGGCAAACAAACCACTCCCACATGCCTCCTTAGCCTCAGTCCACGGTCAGAAGTTGTTTCCTAATTCATAACTGGCTCCTGAACACAGCACACAGCAGGAAAAGGCCATGAGCCACTGGAAGAAATGGGGGGAGGGGACTTAAAGCTAAGCAACTGATGTCCCCATAAGAGAAATGACTGTAGGCAAACCAAGGAAAATATACTTCTTTGAATTCCGATAACAGGTTCCCTCTCACCCTTGGAAGAAACACTGCTCAATCAAAGCCTATAAGGATTAGATATTCAAAATCTAGATTTTGTTTCTTTTTCCATTTTTTTCTTTGCAGAATTCACTTCAGTTCTGCCACTTTTATTTCTGGTCTTCATCTGAGATACATGTGTTTTTCTTTCCATTCTTCAGATGGCATAATTACATTGATCTTCTAGTTCATGACACTTTCTTCTGTTGTTTCTAATCTGATGACAAGCCCATTCCAGTTATTGCAGTTTTCTGCTTTGGAATTTCCATTTGGCCTTCTTTTTCGGTTTCTATTTCACAGACGAAAACTCCCCATATGTGAATTCATGTGTGTACATCTTCCTTTAAATCCTTGAACGCATTTTTGATAGCTGCTTTAAAGTCACTGTCTGCTTATTGTGACATCTGCGTTACCTCAGGGTCTGTTTCTGCTGACATGATAATGAAGACTCGACCACGTATATCTTGTACTTTTTCCCCAGATGGGATATAAACATTTTCCAAGCTGATCTTTACTTGGTTACTTCCTGCCCATTTCTAATCTCTCTAGGACCCTTAATTTCTTGTTCCTTCCTGATGGAACCTCTCAGTTCATTCATCTGTGAATTTCATCAGTGTCCTCTCTTTACCAATTATCAAGACTGATGGTAAACAGACCAGATTTAATGCCAATTCCTTCCCATTAAACTCGCTAAGCAGCTGACAAACCCCATTTGATTACATATCCAGAACTGCACTGATGCTGTTGGAACTGAGGAGAGGCGAGAAGAAGGGTAGAAAGTTCTTATTTGATTGAAATCTGTTTAACTCTTGAAATGCCTATTTTGCACAGGGTTTCTAACTAAGTCTTTAGTGTAGGGGACTGGATACTGGAAAAGCTTATTGGGTATGCTATTAGGTAATACAGTGAGCTACTTATTATATATGACTCCGAGCACTGAAAAGGGTTCAAATGAACTGGACACAGTGAGGTAGTCATTCACAATGTGCCCCAAGCCCTAGAATCAAATTAAACTCCACATATGGCTCCAGTGCACACCCCCTCCTACCTATTCTGAAAGTTTCAAGTCAACACTCCAGTTTAGACAGTAAGGGCAATGTTTCCTAAGTTTATTATGCAAACAGAGGGATGATCAAGGGTCTGTGGGTGACAATGACTTTTTCTCGCAAGTCCACTCCAAGAATGCATTTAAGTGTCACTCTAAGAAGGCAGAGAAGAGAGTATAGAGGCTGGTACAGAGCAGGAAAGACTCCACATGTAAAAGGCCCACAGCAAGACTCCAGGTCTTTAGGAGAGTTGCCCGGGTAACGTGAGTGTGATGAGGCCTGACAGAGTCTGAAAGGATGATTCCCACAGGTATGCTGAGGGGCAAGCAGTCTATCTCCATCTCCTCCAGCGATTCCCAGCTCAGTGGCGGCACCGCCACTTGCACACCATCCCTGATGCCTCCTTCTCAGCCTGCCCCATAAACCAATTACTCATGTCTTTGTTTTTTCTATTCCTCACCTTGGGATATGTTTTTTTAATTGATTTTTTTAGAAGGAGGGAGAGAGTTAAAGAGAAACATCAATTTCAGTAATGTAACTATGAAAAGCATTACTACACAAACAGCGGTTCTCCCTAATAATCAAGCAGGCTCTCATCATAACATAGAATAGAAACATCCCATAACACAGAGTTGAAAATAACAGGTGAGAAAAGATAAAGTCTGTATAAAAAGAATGACTCTAATTTCAAGATTTCAAAAACCTCAAACCTTTTAACACCTTAGAAACAAAGTCTTTAATATTGTCAGTATTGCTAAAGAAACCAAAGCACAGAAAGATAAAAATTGTAAAGCAGGGGCAAAAAAAAGTAAGAGCCTCTCTTAATCAGAGTTTTATATCTTAGGTGAAATTTGAAGAACTTGTTTGCTAAAGGGAAAAATAAAAGGAGTCATAAACCCACTCACAACAACCTGTGCTAATACATATCAACATACCTATTGTTATTCCAGCAATTTCGACAGGTGACGCACTCCACTGGCTCCGTCTGAGGTACTGCTGTGTACATTCCACCACCCTGGTCAGGACCAAGTACAGGGAAAAGAAAAGAAGAAAGCGGGCTGAGGGGGCCATAGACCACTACCCCAATACTCACAAATGCAAAAACCAGGCCAGCAATCCATGGGTGCATGGTCTATTTTAACCGACTCCCTAAGCAATACCATGCTTACCACTGTTCACCTATACGCATAAAAGAGTTCTGCACAATATTAAAACCACTCCAGAAACTTAGCTGCCATGTATCCCATGTATTTTTGTACTAGAAGGAGGCAAATAAATGGAGAGGGTTAGTCACTTCCCCTCAGTGTTTCGAACCGAATGAGCCCACAACGCACTGTACATCCTAACCTCCGAGTCCTTTTCACCCCCAGCAGCCGTGGAAGAATTGCCCGTGATGCTGGCTGGAGAAACGGGGGGGAAACGCCTGGGTGATGTCATAAAATAGCCCATCCTCATTTTCCTGTAATTATTTCGAGCGGGTCTGTTCACTTGACTACACTATGGCTTAGAACATGTTATGTTTTTCCAGATGGAGCAGATTCTCAGCCAGCAATGACTTGGAGAGGACTATTAATATTTTGATGTTGCTTTTGGCCCAAACTGCCCAGCAATTAAGAAAAATGCCCAGATTAACACATACCTCATTGTCAAACGTTCACTTGACATGTACAATGGCAAGAGTTCCTAAAAACTGAGTTAAGAGCTGAAGCAGCCTTACAGTCAGAGTCAGAATCCTGCTGGCAGAGGAGCCACAGCAGAAGGGAATTTGATAAGGGTGGGTGAGGCACCTAGGCTCAGAGCAGGCCTTCAAGGTTAGGAAAAGTTCAGGCAATTGTTTTCCCCAGAATATTTTCCATTTCCACTCAGCTCATACCAACAGCCAGAATCTGAGCAAACCAAAAACACTGAAAATTTCTCTCAATATTCTTGATCCAACTAGCAACAGGAACTTTTAAGAAAACATTGAGAGAAAGAATATTCCAAGGCCATATTCAGCCCCCGGGCTTAAACTTAAAAGCTTCAGACAATCAAGTCAGCAATCTACAGGGGAAGGAACTTAATTGAATCACTAACCATATTAAAGTAAATGAATGATTTTATGATGACCATCATTTTTTAAATTTCCAGAATGCCTCCCACCCAGAAGAGCGGAACTAGAAAACAAATGAGTTAAAATCACAGGTGATAACCTCTACCATTTTACACCTAATGGGGTGACTATTATTTAAATAGCAACTCATTGTTAAAAAAACCAAAGGACTATGTTTGAATACTAAGAAAACATCAGACTTATTTTTCCTCCTATGGAAATAGCATGTGCTGTTCAGACTTCAATGTTCTCTCCAGTTTCTTGGACAATGTTCATAGTTTGAATAAGGAATGGTGACAAAAAAAGTTTAGGGAGTCTGAATATAGGCCATGTCTTTCCACACGGAATAATGGGGTCATTGTTCTCTTTTGGTAATGAGATGCAGTAAAGCAAATAAAGTATTTTTTCTACAACATACTAAAGCTAGGTCACATGACAGCCATGAGACTTCCAGCTTTAAGATATAAATATATGTCACTGCTTTATCCTCCAAATGTTTAATAAATCTTTATAAAAGTTGACGATAAAAACATTTCTTCAAATTTTAGCACATTGTGGGTTATGGCAAACTTATCTGTAACCAGAACAGTGACAAAAGCTTAAATTTGATAAACTAAAATTATCTGTTTAGTTGTAAAATAATGTGGATGCGTGTCCAAACCATGTACTAAGTCAACCATCCTGGTGCAGAGACCCTCTGTAACCAAAATACATCTAAGATATTCTACTCGTTCTGTTCCCATTTCAAAAAGTGAACTGTATCGGCTAGTTATTCCTGAATTACGGTGGTTTTAAAGCTTTATCCCCTCTTGTGGCGCAGAATACTAACACTAAGAAATGCAGGCACCAGACTACCACACATTGGACAAAAGAAACTAAAGAATCACAATGTGTGCAAGTCAGTCTGGGGCCTGTAGACATATTCCGCGTGGCCACGCAATGACTTTAAAAACTGGAAAGAGTTTCCAACAACTAAAAAGTCTGGCAATTATGCCCAACTGATGTGGCTGAGTGGTTGAGCATCAACCCATCAACCCAGAGTTCACAGTTCGATTCCCCATCAGGGTATGTGCCCGGGTTGCAGCTCAGTCCCCTGTAGACAGGAGGCAGCTGATCAATGATTCTCTTTAATCATTGATGTTTCTGTCTCTCCTTCTCCTCTCCTCTCTCAGAAATCAATAAAAACATTTTTTAAAACACTGGCAATTTCACTCATATTTACAGGTGTTTTGAAAAAGCAGGGAATCTGGCCACACTGGGTCCTGCATGCCAGCAACAGGAGCAGAGCTGCCGTGCCCCTCTGAGACAGTGTGTGTGCTGTGCCTTTGCTGGTGCCTCCAACGCCTGCCCCACCCTGAACTCGCTTCACTCAGTGTCATGATCGGCCAGACGGCTCCAGGGACAGGAGTTCTCAGACTTTGCTTTGAGTCAAATTTAAAGGATCTGGGCCAGCCTTCACCTAATGATTTTTCCATTTCATCTCAAGAATAACTTCCACTTATTTGCTACACGTTCTACTTTCAGTGCAAAATCATTTAAAAATATAAACCATACTGGCGACTACATCTATTACCTGATAATAGAAACCTTACGAAGATTACGCTGGATGGAGGGGTTGCCAGGGATACATACTAGTTCCATTCCAGGGAACCAGTGAGGTTCCCCAGGGAAAAGAGCCAGCGTGCCCACCCTGCTCTTGTACCTGGGCACCTGGCGGGGGGGGGGGGGGGGGGGGGGGGGGGGGGGGGGGGGGGGGGCGGAGAAGAGAGGGAACAGGGACAGCGCCATTTATAATTGGGTCTCTTACATTCACTAGGTGACGAGGATGTTCAAAGTCCACCCGTGTCCTGGTCAGAGAGCTCGTGTGCCCAGGGTAACGCCCTCCGTTTAAGCTCCCGTTCATGAGCCCGTGGAGCCCGTTAGGGACCTTGTGGTGAAGGTGGGAGCAGCCGTTGCTGACGCCCCCACTGCTGAGGAAGCTCCCGTGCACATTCCCGTTCATCCGGGTGCTGCCGGGCAGCGTGGCATATTCCACCATCTGCCCGCTGATGTCCGAGCCCTGGTACAGATACCCTGGTGGGTCGTATTCTGTCAAGAAAGGGAAAAAAAAGATACTGAAAAGGATGACCTTCTTGCTTAGGAAGGTTTATTAACAAAACCATTAAGAAACCGCAAACACACGAAAAGAAAACGCTCTGTAAGCGCTCAGCGGAAGCCTGCTTGTGAGCTATGCTTCAGTGCAGTCATTGCTGCCCGTCCCTTTACCTGGGAAGGATCTAGGAACTGAGTTAATTATGACTCTGTTAATGAGAAGAGGAATTAACCAGGGAGCAATTACACACAAGAATAAAGTAAGAAAGGAAGGAAAAGAAGGCAAAAACAAGAATTACTGAAAGGTAGCTGGCTGAAACCATCCCAGTACTGCAACTCCAAGTGTTTCAAGTGCCCTATGCTTCAAGGTACGGAACGAAATTGTACAAAACAACACAAGGCTAGCTATAGGCAGGATATTTCAAATAGCAATAAATAACATTTTTAAGAAGGAGGATGGAGTTGTGTATGTATTTACTAACTATCCGTACAGTTCCTTGGTTATTTTGGGTGCTTTGGAAATTGTGGGGTATTAAAGGCAAAAGGCTAATTATCCCACTTTCTCATATTAAAACCATGTAATAACAGCCTCACAATTCTGATTTCCAGAGGTGCCCGTGCCAGGTTCATTTAGAGGAAGTAAGACACCCCTTAGCAAGCACAGCCCCCGAACTGCACAGGGTTTGCTGTCCGAGTCTGCTAATGCTGCAGCCGTGTGAGAGTGCCCGGCTGGGTGAGGTCCCCCCTCATCTTCCTGAGCTCACAAACCTGTGTGGTGAGAGTCTGTCTGTTTATCTTCCCCAGGAAACGCTAAGCTGAGGGAGCAGAGACCATGCTCCTCCATTTACCTCTGGCGCCATGTCTACCAGTGCCAGGTGCACGGAAGACAGTCCATGACTATCTTTCAAATGAATGACTGCATCAACATGACTACTTTAAATGTCCATCTTTAAACATTATCAAGTCACACAAAAATGACTTTACCAGATTAGTCTTGTCCAGGCAACCCAATCATGACTTTCCGTTTAATAATTCAGTACAACCTCAGCAATTAAGGTCAATGACATTAAGACCATTTAGAAAAGACCCAATGAAACAATCTCCAAGCCTTTCAGTCTGGTTCCATCGTCACCACCACTTCCCTCCCTGCTGATCTCCTGGAAGGCACCACGTCAAATAAATTACACATTTTATTTTTCCCTTGAGCTGTCAACTACAAAGGGACAGTATGTGGGATGCGGCTGACAGAAGCCAGAAGTGCCTGTCACCGCTGGTGTCATCCTTTGCTTTTCTGTCATTCTCTTACTCTTGGGCCAAAGGGGAAACCAAAAACCTTCCTCCCACCAAAGATGAAGTCTCTGATGACTCTGAACAGCTTGGAGAACAGGACAGATAGGAGGAGAACTGGGGGAAGAAAAGGGGAAAGAGTTCTAGATTATGTGTTTAAATACAGTGCCATCCCTGATCTAGCTTAAGCACTCCTCTTACTGGATGCATTCTGGGGAGGGATGCACTTGAGTAGTTTTGGTACATCTTAAATTATCTTAAATTGTGTCATTCAGGGACAATAACTTAGAGACGTCTTCACTCCCTTCATTCCCATCATGCCTCTTCCCTTCCCTGTTGACAAGGTGTGTACACTCTGGAGGCGCTCCTGTAGCCACCACAAAGCTCCTGCTTCAAGTGCTCATCCCCTCGGATGGTCTGACAAAACCAGTGTCTTCCAGCGCAGAGTCAGCCCTTTGCTTAGAGCCTGGCTTAGCTTTGGCTTTGCTGTTTATATCTACCAGGCAATTTAATGTGATGCTCCACTTACTCTGTTGACAACTAACAGTTTTAAATTCACCTCCGACTGAAGAGGAGCTAGTGGATTTTATGCCATGACACTAATACACAGAACTGTGAGAAGTCAGTATTTATTCTGACTGCTTCCCCCCCTCCCCCATCTTCTTCAAACAAAGAGAAGAAACTACTGGGAATGCCTTACTCTGCGTGGTGTTCTGCTGGCGGTTCTTCCATAGGCACATGGCGATGAAGACCATGAGGATGAGGACCATGACGCCCAGCACACAGCCCACCACGAGGTACAGCATGTCACTGCTCCTGGCAGGGCTGGCTGCAGGCCCCACGTTGCCTCCGCCTCCTAAGGAACTGGGAGGGGTGCTCAGGTCTCTGCCAGGATCCTCCGAAGCTCCGGGAACACGTTTCACTGGTTGAGACAGAAGGAAACCATGATGTCAGGGTGAACACAGACTATGACGGTTTACTCCCTGCAGGAGGTCTGGCTAGGGACTTAGCCAGTCTGTTTATACTTGTTACTGAGATGCTCTGACCACCAATGAGTTACAAAGAGGACTCAAAAGTTTCAAAAATCTGGTGTGCCAAAGGTTTAGTCCACACATTCTAGAGAAAATAGACATCAGAAAAACATACGCACTTAGTCTAACCCAAACTCCTGATCATCTGCCCAGTTTACACTTTTAGAAGACTCCCGAAGAGTTGAAATAAAAGTATTTCAACTATGGATGGGATAAAAACTCCTTTCTATCGGGTATACTTTAAGCTGAATTACACATTTTATGCCTCTGCCACGGGATGAATAGTAGGAGACATGACTTTGGACTCTAAGAACAATTACATACAATCCCAAAAACCTCACACATGAATATAAAACATGGCAACACCAAAAGCGTTTGGAGTTCACGTCAGTTCAGAACTTTTCCCTAGTTCACTGGTATAACAGTGATAACAAAAGCTAACCACAGGTGGGACTCAAACCCCAGTTTTCTCTGTCTCCAAACAACATGCTCTGCATGCCTTAAAGGTCGTGGAAAGGCAGGGGGCTCGGTGGCTGGCAGTCTGGCCCGGAGCAGGCTGGCTAGGTCTAGATCCCGCCCACCACTTGTCCTCAGCTATCTGGCTTGAACCTCTGCGAACCGGCGCCTGCACGTGGAAAAAGGGGATAATAAGAACAGCTCCATCGCAAGGCTGTAATGAAGGGTGAACGAGTCAACCCATGTGAAGCACTTAGAACAGAGGCTGCCACGTGGCACGTGGTGCTCAATTCTGTTATGATTATTACTTATGATACTATATGTCACGTTATGCTACCGAATGGCCCACATGAGCAGATGGTCTTTTAAAAAATCAACTTCCACGTTATATCGGAGTTCAATATTCTAGCAACGTTAACAGACAGCACAGAGCGGGGGATGGTAAAGGAGAGGCCACCTTGCGAAGGGGAGAGCTCTCCATTGCCGAGAGCTAGCTGAATGCTTGCCAGAGACTCGAAAGGAAAGTGGTATGTTGGATTAGACAGTTCTCAGGTCCCTGCCAATTCTAAAGAAAACAAACAAGTTTCTGAGGCAGAATGGATGTTACAGACTCTACAATGAAGATCAGGAGTACTCAGTGTGAAGTCCTTCCGGTTTCTTCACTCTTTATTTACCCCCAACGTATTCCTCATTCCACCAAGCTTAATGATCTGATTGCCAGCCTCTTGCTAGAGTTAAAAACTGTGGCGGTAGCGGGTGAGTCAGACAGACCCATGCACATCACGAAGAGGGAGCTCAGAATGTGAAATCAGAAAGGAGACACGAAACACAGGGAGATCCTGGGACACAGACACACACCGAAAACAGAGAGAGAAACAAGAGCCATGGCCGAGTCCTGCCAGTTTGTGGTCCCTGAGGGTGGGGAATGGGGGCCTGCAAGCACCTGTCACTGCTGAAAACCTTCCTGAATTACTGAGGATAAGCCGATCAGTGTTCAGAAGAACTTGGAGTCATTTCTTTAAAAGGTGCATCTGTATAGGACGTGTTCTATTTACACAGCCTAGGAACTGTAATACATTGTAGAAAGTCATTCAACATGAACAGTTGACATTTTAAATGTTTTTCCAGCCCAGCCAGAGTGACTTGGTTGGTTGAAGTGCCATCCTGTGCACCAAAAGGCTGCCCAGTCACGGCACATAAATGGGTTGCGGGTTCGATTCCCAGTCAGGGCGCATGCAGAAGGCAACCAATCTCAATCTCTCTCTCTCCCCTTGCCCCCCGCCCCTCTCTCTGTCTCAGCAAGTCCTTAGGTGAGGATTAAAACACAGCAACCTCACTTTAAAAGGAAGTTCTTTCTTTTCGCGCTGATCTGAAAGTCTGTAGGGAGGACCTTTTACTCCCCAGTGAAGTCAATGAGTGCGAGATGCTATTGCAGACACAGCTATACTATCATACTATTTAAACAACATTTATTACGTTGCTGGCTATATATTATGTTTTGTGTAAGTGTATGGGGGACAGAAACGGTAAACTGCATTTTTAGGTAACTTTCCTCTGAGCGTTACAGTATTCTAGAGGCGGATAAGAAGTGCTCATTAACACATCTGAGTGCCTGATACAAGAAGGCACTTAAATCTGCGCTCACCGAATAAAATTCAAGGTAAATCTAAAGGTCTATGTATGTGTATGTTTAAATGTTGATTCACGATATATGGGTTTTGCAGCAGAAAGACACATGATTTAGAATTAAAAGATGAAACTAAGTCAGTCCTTTTGACCCCTTTTATTATCTTCACTAGGGGCCCAGTGCACAAAAATTTGTGCACTTGGCGAGGGGAGGAGGGGGTCCCTCATCCTGGCCTGTGCTCTCTCACAGTCTGGGACCCCTGCGGGGGGGATGTGCACCTGCTGGCATGCATGGCCAGCCTGGGTGAGGGGCTGAGGGCTGTTTTCAGGCTGGCCACAGCCCCCTCAGGGTTCATGCACTGGGCGGTGGGATGGCTGGTGAGTGCAGGCGTGGACATTTCCAGCCGGGTGGCCTACCATCGCACATACCTGGTGGGCCTCCACCACTGAGGGGACACACCTGGTGCAGAGCTGGGTGGCAGGCCAGGGGGTGAACGCTGGTGCATGGTCCCTTGGGGGGGCCATGCTGCTGAGCGGACACACGGGGGTGGAGCCAGGCACACGCTCACACATGCCCCATGGAGGCCCCCAGGGTGGAGGCAGGTGGCTGGACCTGTGGCAGAGGCTCTGCGCGGGGGCAGAGGATGCTCGGGCATGACCCCGAGGGGGTACCCATCTCAAGCCCCCGCCACTGAGCCTCTGAGGTCGCGTGGGCCCAATTGCTCTATTCCCAGGCCTCCCAGGGCCGGGCTGGGCTGCCAGCTCCCGGCCTTGTGGCTGCTCACCGCTGTCTGGAACCACCGTGGGCACGATTGCTCTATTGCCAGCCCCAGCCGAGGGCCGGGCCGGCTCCCACCCAAGGCCGCCCAGAACCAACCACTGGCGCGATCGCTCTGTTCCCAGGCCCAGGCTGCAGGGCTGGGGCCTGGGCAGCCAGCTCCCGGCCCTGCTGCCAACCGCCACTGCCCTGAATCGACTTCCAGGGCACACACAGGTGGAGGCCAGGCCTCCACCTGTGCGTGGGCCAGCGCGATCTCTATTCCCAGCCCCATCTCTCTATTGCCAGCCCCAGCCGCAGAACCTGGGGCCTGGGCAGCCGCCTGGCCCTGCAGCCGCCCACCACTGCCCGGAACCGACCGCAGGAGCACGCAATGGCAGAGGCCAGGCCTCCGCCCTTGCGTGTGCCGGCGCGATTGCTCCATTGCCAGCCCGGGCCTCCGCCATCTTGGCTGGGCTAATTTGCATACCATTGTTCTGATTGGCTGTTGGGCATCCCGAAGAAATGGTCAATTTTAATATTACGCTTTTATTAGTTTAGATTTAAATTGGGGTAATAACATCACCTGTACAGATGGTAAAGGCTGCCTAGCCTCCTTCTCCCATTCAGACCCCAACTCTGTTTAGGTGTCCGCTGAACACCTCAGAACTCTAGAGTAGGTCCTGATCCATCATCCACCCCAGGGATGATGTTTCTCTCTCCCCTTTCCTCTTTAAAATCAATGGAAAATATCCTTGGGTGAGGATTGAAAAAAAAAAAAAAAAAAAAGACAAGGAAAAATGCTTCTTTTTCTGTCAGATTGAGACTGAACACAAGTGTTTTTGATCTATAAATATCTATAGTAATTATTTCTATTATATCTTCCTTTTTAAAAGATGGTAATATTTCAGTTAATCTAAGTATGTAGGCATATTGAGGATTTCAATTTAGAGTTAGTGACTGCTAATTCTGAACGTAACTACTATACTTAATTAAACAAGTACTATTATGAGCATCTGTCATTCCAGAAACTACTTTAAGCATATGTTGCACTTAACCTTTAAATCCTTATACGTTCTGTTTAGTATTCTAATTCTCAGAGCAATCAGTAATAGTCAGCAAATATTTCTGTTCCCTTGATGGAGAAAAAGAGAAAAAGAAGTGGCTCAGAGTGACAGAGAAATTAATAAATGTGATGGGTACTCATGTGAATAACTTTTTAGACAAGTGCTCTAGACAACATAGTACACCTTCTGCTTGGACAGTCCAGCTGTGTACACCTAGAAAAAGGTCCACGTTTCCTCCGGTAAGCATCCCAGCAGTCGGGAGGAATAATCCAGAGTTTGTAAAAAGCACAAACCCTGCACAAACCCTCACCCCTCCCCTACCTTTAGTCTCACAGATCATCACGTTACTAAACTCGCTTTCCCCTCCTTCGTTGAAGCACTGCATTTTAATATCATAGGAGGTTTCAGGCTGCAGATGCCCGATCGTGTGCCATTGCTTTGAACCTAAAAGAGAGATAAGAGATAAGCTTTACACGTCATACAACCTCAGTGATATTGTCAACACAATTACTTAATAATTTCAAAATGAGGTGGGAGCAGCATCCATCGCCATACAGTCAGTCTGTACGGTAAAACTGTACTTGCTATAAGTACTTTGGTAATGTATCACAAATAAATTGTATTTATACTCCATGGCATGGAGAGAAACGATAAAGAGATAAACTGGATTAAAGTATACCTGTGTGTTGGTGGTAATACTTCTTTTCATCACAAATAATTACTGGCGAGTCTTTGTAAAACACATGTTAATTTCACACCTCAGCCCTTTGATCCTCCTGTTCAGGCCAGCAAGTCAGTCCACTCTGCCCACCCGTCAGGGAGCAGCACTGCATGTGAGCTCACTAGTGGTGCCTTTCCCAGAACAAGTGACCATTTACAGACAGGCTTAGTGAGCAAAGCTCTCAACTCCCCTGCGAGGACCTCACATAAACCGCCATATAAACAAATGCCGGAATAAAAGGTTGAGGATAATCCGAAAGCAAACCCATCACGGGAAACCCTTGCCTACGGCGCCACTGTTTCTCCTCTTTAGGGGCAGGGTCTCCAACCCACATAGGATCCCTAATCGAATGACTGTTACCCGTGGCACACGGCCGGCACTTCCCTTAGGAACACTCCTAAACTGAACATTCCAGTCCCAATCACTCTCCATTTTGACTTCCACGCACCTGTGACAAACTTTAACAAACAGGACACGTCTGCCAAAGTTAACGCTTCAAGCACCTTTAATCCCTCTTCAAACTGGTTCCACTGTTTCTGAGAAACTCAACTATACCACCAACTGATTTAAGAATTAATCAAAGGGGGGGGGGGAACCAAAGACAAACCCAGGTTCCTTTCTAATCCAACACAGAAAAAATATTTCAATCTGAAAGCACAACCCCTCCCCCAGGACACCAATAAAAAACCCCTCATTTATAAAGACCCCTATTTTATAAGATGAAGAACCTGTTTGTTCTAGGATCAAGGAACTCCGAAGGGCTCAATAAGTGAGGAATTCTATGACCTGATTATAAATGTAAAGAGAACCTTAAAAAAAACCTAACTCAAAATCTGGGCGAGATTAGATCAGACCTATTTCTAAATTCCAAAATCTCTCTCTTTTTAAAATCCTTGCCCAAGGATATGTTTTAATGGTTTTTAGAAAGAGGAGAAGGAGGGGGGAGGGTGGGGACTCGGAGAAGGAGAAGGAGAGGGAGAGAGAAACATCAATGTGATATCAGTTGCCTCCCATACACCCCAATCTGGGATCGAACCCAAAACCCAGGCAAGGGACCTGACCAGGAATCAAACCCACAACCTTTCAAGTGCATGGAAGATGCTCCAATCACACCAGCCAGGGCAAAATTCCAAATCTTTCTTAAAAAATGTTTTTTTTTTCCTCTACCCTTAGGCCTTTCCTAGCCCAGCCTGCACTCACCTAACTACACACGTTCTCATGACTATTTACTACACTAGATCTGAAGTTTTCCTTTCACAGCAGTAGCAAAAACGGAATTAAATTAATTTCCTGATATGTTACTAATAAGAGAAGACCACTAAAATAAATAACTGATTCATATCCCATTGTTATGGTAATTATCCCAACGGCTAAAATTACAGGAAACATCAGCTAGAGAATGAGTTTTTACTGATCCCTGATGAATAAGACAACCAAGTGCATTATTAGGTTTAAAGTCAATGTGCAATTTTTTTTCCTGAAAAGATATTTTACAAGAGATGAGAAGCAAAAAGCACAGACTTAAAGATCAAATGACCAATTACTCTGATTTACTTGGAATGCAACTTAACCTGGTAAGATAAAAATATCCAGCAAAAAAGCAGTGGTATGCTAGAAACATTTATAGTTTATCTAAACGTGGCGTTAGTTCAGAAATAGGATCACTTAATATAACTGTCCCCTTACTGTATTCTTTAACAATGCGAGTTTCCATATTTTCCCAAAAGCCTGAATGACCTGAGTCGCTATGCATAAGTCACCTAAAACTTCACTTTAAAGACAGCTTTACGCACAGCGGGTAAACACTTGTGCTCCTGGGCTTGGCAGAGCACTGCCACAAAAGGAATTTCAAATGCATAAACTTGAAAATAAGAAATAAGCAAATTACACAGCACAGTGCAGCCCACTTAAACATCTAGCTGCTTCGTCTACCACATTTATAAACACACTCTGTGAACCGTGAGGCAAAATGCACACTCCCAGACTCTACTGCTGGATACGAAAGCTCTTTCAAAGCGGTTTCCCAGTTCCACACTCAATCTTCACATCACACAAACTGGTAAGAGTTCAAAGATGTAACTATAGAATAGAGCTTAAAACTGTTTTCCAGTGGATATTTCTAGAGAGGAGAACTAGGAAGGGTGGTGGGGGGGGGACAGAGACAGAGACAGAGAGACAGGGTGAGATGTTCATTTTATTTACATTTGCCTTGTTTAAAACTACTTTATAACAAATGTTTAAACTCTGTCAAAAGATTTCAAAAATAAATATTTGACAGCTCCACTCTCCTAACCCAGCTAAACTAAAATGAAGACCAAGCTAGGACTAACATGTAGAACAGGCACTAATAATTCTTTCCATTTCTTTTTTTTTTTTTTGATAGTCTTTTAATGAAGGGAAATATGTGTAAGGAAAAGTGCCCATAACTGTGCAGCTCACTATGCTCACACCCTGAACAAGGTCAAGAGAGACTATTACTGGCACGCAAAGGTCCTCCTCTGGCTTTTCCCAGTCATTTCTCCCTCAAAGCTGCTACTATCTGGACTTCACAGAACTGTTTCGCTACTAACAATTATCGTTCAACATTTCTCCAATTCTTTCTGCTTAAAGCAAATTTTAGAATCTAATTTCTTTCCAGATTAAGAAAAGAGAAACAATTTCATTCAACAAATATTTACTGAGCACCTACTATGTGCCAGGTATTAAAACTCTGATGATACATTTTTCATTATATTATCAAAGTAATTCCATTGGACGACCATTAAGAGAAATGTTACAACACTTAAAGAAATGTGAGTTCATAGCATATTTAAAGTATTTTATTGTAAGACTACATATAACAAAAACTGTACGCAGTATTAGATGTCAAGGGGTCATATGAAAGTAAGCTGGGCGTAGGGCGATTTTCTGACATGGTCCATTAGGACATTAATATTTCAAAGAGTCAGAATCTTGGAGTGAAAAAGACCTGAAAGAAGCCTTCCTCCCAAAGCAAGAACCCCTTCCAAGATATTACTGAGAGCACCTATGTTAGAAATGCTACGATGGTGCTGACAGCACCTGTGCTAGGAATGCGATGTTAGAGAATGCTTCCTTTATGCTACTTCCTTTTGCCTGCCCCTCCCCCAAATGACTGCGCTCCTCTTCCACACAATAGTCTTTAATATCTGAAGACAACTATCACGTTGCTTGTTAGTCATCTTTTTTCTCCTGTTAGTTGTGAAACAACTCTGTGATCATCTTAGACATTCTGCTGTTTTTTCTGGACTTCATTCATTCAATGAATAAATACTAGACACTTCATTGTATGGATTGGGGATACAGCGTTGGAAAAGGGCCTCTTCCCCACGGGAGGTTAACATTTAGCGAGGGGACAAACCTGAAGCAAATACTTTCAAATATGTGCACACACACATACATCTATGACGAGTTTCTATGAAATATACATAAAGCATGTGATTAGAAATTAGGTGGGAGGAGTTTATCTGAGGAAGAAATAAGCTCACAACAGAGAAGAGCACCTAGAGAAAGCCTCTGGGAGAGGAGCATACAGGGAGCAGGAACGGGGCTGTGCCAAGGTCCTGAGGCGAGGAAGGTCTTGCTGCACACAAGGAAGCTGAAGGAAGCCCGGGTGGGACAGAGGACACAGTGAGACAGGAAGAGGTGCCTGAGACATGGCTGCAGGTGCAGGCAGGGCCAACTGATCCTGTGGTGCCTTCAGACCAGATGCAAAGTTCTGGGTTATATTATAAATGCAGGAGAAAGGCAGTTTCAACACCCTTCACCATCTTTTTAAAATATTTTTATTGATTTCAGAGAGGAAGGGAGAGGGAGAGAAAGAGAGAAGCATCAGTGATGAGAGACAATCATTGATTGGCTGCCTCCTGCATGCCCCCTACTGGAAATTGAGCCTGCAACCTGGGCATGTGCCCTTGGCCAGAATGGAATCTGGGACCTTTCAGTCCGCAGGCCGATGCTCTATCTACTGAGCCAAACTGGTTAGGGCTCCCTTCACCACCTTGGCTGTTTTTGATTTTTTACTCTCGACGCATATTCCAATTTTTCAGCATCTCTAAAAGTGGATAACATGCTCAAGATGTGATCTTTCTAGTGCAAACGCCAATGGAGCTGCTGACTGAGACATTATTTTTTTTAAATATAGCTAGAAGTTGCAATTTTTTATACACAGATTACTATTCATTTAAACAAAACAGTAAACAAAAATTATTTTCCAATGAATACTGACAAATAAGAGCCCCCCCCGCATATTTTTGTAACTGACAGTTTTTACAACCAAAATGTAAGCTACTATATATGTTAAGTTAAAAAAAAATTATCCTTCTCTAGGAAAAATTCAAAGTAATAGCACATATGCCATTTCAATTTTTTATACTATTTTAACCTGGGATTATATTATTCATAACATGCCTTCCAAAACTCCGTTCCTGGGACCCCCGCTTGCCAACAGATCTTACCTCCTACCATGTCCCGCTTGTAATCACTGTCATTGTCACTGTCTGTGGGCCGGTAGTAGATGTAAAATCCTTGAATGGGCGTGTTATTGTTAATTGACGGGATGTACTAAAAAACAGAAGCAGAAAACTTGTCAAAAACAGATTTAACTTTCAAATCCGTTGAGATTTATTTATCTGCGTGGCAATATTGCTTGATGGCCATTTTAAATTTAATTCAAAGGTATGCAAAGGTATTGAGAGCGTTGAGCTTACTGCAGGGCTAACCAAAATTAAAGCAATACATTTCACAAGGTTCAAAGGCATAGAAGTACATTTGGTTCAAAATGAATAGATCATGAAATGGCAATTAAGTCAACACTTGGATTAGAGCTGAGGTAATAATAATTTCATTTTTAACCCTACCCCATTTATAATATGTGCTTTTAGACAAATATCTGTGCCCTTCAATTTCCTCACTTAAAAGCTCAGAAATCTGCCCAGCTGGCATGGCTCAGAGGTTGAGCGCTGACCTATGAACCGGTTCAATTCCCGGTCAGGGCACAGGAACTAGGATGTGCCGTGGTCCTGAGGCCAGGAAGGGCTTCGGTTGCAGGCTCGATCCCCGGTTTCAGGCGTGCAGGAGGCAGCCAATACATGATTCTCTCTCACCATTGATGTTTCTATCTCTCTCTCCCTCTCCCTTCCTCCTGAAACCAATAAAAACCTATTTTTTAAAAAGTTCAAACATGTGCTGTTCACTGTATCAGGTCATGAGGACATTAAACTATTAACATGGCCAAACCAGACAGCATTCTCCCTAGAGAAGACGTGTCACTTACCGTCCACTTCAGCATGATCTGCGTATCGCTGACAGCTTCTGTGTACACAATGTGAGGCCCGGCTACGGGGCGGTTAGAATAACGGTTGGGGAACCCCGCCACCTGATAAGGACGAGACGCTGAACTCCGAAAACTCTCACCATGGTGGTTGATAGCAATGACCCTGAACTTGTATGTTGAACCTTTTGAGGAGAGAAAAAAAAACGCAGAATTTTAAAAAAGCTGTAATAGGACAACTAAAGTACAATACTCAAACTATGACAACCAGCCCTGACTGGTTTGGCTCAGTGGATAGAGCGTCGGCCTGCAGACTCAAGGGTCCCAGGTTCGATTCTAGTCAAGGGCATGTACCTTGGTTGCGGGCACATCCCCAGTGGGGAGTGTGCAGGAGGCAGCTGATCGATGTTTCTCTCTCATTGATGTTTCTAACTCTCTATCCCTCTCCCTTCCTCTCTGTAAAAAATCAATAAAATATATTTTAAAAAACTATGACAACTGTGCTATAACAATAACATACTCGGAAGCCTGTGTGGTAAATAGATTTCTACCACGTGCTGATTTCTAGCAACTGGTAGTAGCTGCTCAGTGCAGTGTGTTCACAACCCAAGAGGTAAATACCCCGAGAGAGGAATGATCTGTCACCGAAGGGGGCAGACAGAGAACAGGGAAGAGCACGTGTGCTCCTTGCACCATCCAGTTCCAAAGTCACACCCATCACACACAGTCCTGGGAGGTGGGGGGGTGTCTGTGCTCAAGACCAGGTTCTTCTCCTTTTGAAAGAACAAATGAAGATTTAGGATGGTGAATGCATTTATGAAGAGGCGTCGTGGGGGTTATGTCACTCTGATTCCACCGGGAATGGGGTAGCAGGGAGCAGATTTCGTCTACAACAAGATACTTACTTGTGTTAGATTTAAGAACTTAGAAAACAATAACACGAAGGGTGTGAGTTTCTGAAACCTGAATCTAAAGAATAAATTAGGCCCCTAAAGCAAGGTTCCTAATAGCTCAAAAGTACCCAGTGGGCTTCCGCAGACAGTGCTCTCCATCTGAAAAGTGTCACGGAGCTTTTTACACATTTACCACGGCCCCCTGCTCGGTGGGCTTCCAGTCAGATGGTGGAGTAGGTAAGTGAGTACTGGTATCCTCCCACGATCACATCGAAATGACAGAAAAACAACCCCTTAGAGCCGACTGAGATCGAGCAGAACACAACTAAGGATGCACAGAGGCCACATTGAGACAGAGAGGAGGGACAGACACAGAATGGGTTGGTTCCACACTCACAGGTGGCAGTTAAAAGACAGGAAGGCTATCTCAGCTGCTGAGGTCCCCCTGAAGAGGGAGGGGTCCCCTCCCAGGTCCCCAGCCCAGGTTTCCAGTGCAGGGAAGAGAAGTCCCAGAACTCCTGGCTGTAAAAACCAGCAGGAATGGTGGCTGACGGACACAGGGGGCTGCTGTAGTCCCAGGAGTTCCTCTTAAAGGACTGGTGCACAGACTTGCTCAGACTCACTCACTCTTAGCTCCAGCACGAAAGGAACCAGGGACGTATGAGGAGGAGCTCAATTGTCTGGCTCTGGGGAGAAGGCTAGAGGGGCAGCTTTCTTTCAAACAGAAGTGCTAGCAGAAGCCACTTTCCTTTGCTGAGCCCTCCCCTTGCAGGCGCAGGCATCATATCTGAGTCTCCATCAACCCAGCTACCATGGTGATCCCTCAAGACCCCACCCAGCCAACCTGTAGGCCCTCCCAAGCCACTTCCGGTGACTTTTCCATCCAAAGGCCTATCTTGGCTCATGCAGTGAACTTTCCTAAAATCTCTCAAAGGTTCACAAACCCCAAACAAACAGCATCTGGCCTTGGTGTGCCCTGTACCTCTTGCTAAGTGGCCCCAGGCCTGGCACTAGAGGCAGCTGGACTCAGTACACAGCGTGGCCTCTCCTGGGCACCTCTAATCCGATCACCCCTCAGCTCATGCCACGTGGCTCCAGGCAGGGCACAGGCAGTGGCTAACCTTGGCCTGTACCTCTCAGAAAGCCTCAGAGCCGACACACCTGATGGCCAGCTGCAGACCACGCTGGCGCACCACTCCACCACTTCCAGGAGCGATACACTCAGAGGGCACACTCAGCGCTCGCTGGAGCCACTGAAGTTAGCTCTGCTCCACGGGGATAGGCCCCTGTACAGCAGCTCTTCCACTGCATTTTCGCATTTTCATGCAATAAGCTTGCAATACTCTAATTAAAACTATATGGTTAATGAGACTATGCACCTACGGTCAAGCATTGATGGTACAAAAAGGAAATGTTTGAAGATTAATACCTGGCTCTAAACTCCGAACTTCCACAGAGAGTCTGGAAGGAGGGATATCTTCAGCTGCCACCAGCCAATCACTGCTCCTCATCCGTTTATATTCGACCTTGAAGGCAGTGATTGGAGAACCCCCATTGGCCCGAGGAATCCAAGTGACATAGACGGACGTCTCTGATGCAGTGGAGATGGTGGGCCGATCGGGGGCCTCTGGAACTGAAAACGGAAACTTCACTTCAGTAACCCGCAGTGTCAGAGACACGAGTAACTCAAATCAACTAAAAGGGATAGCTGCCAAATATTTAATTAAAGGCTCTTCAACCTTTGCCAGAGTTAACAATATATCTTCCTATGAAAAGGCAATGAAATAGCCAAATACAGGAAATAAAAGGAAGGAAAGTAAAATTAACCTACTAATTTGACAACTGTCTCTGAAAAACTGAATGTTAGTGTAATAATTGTGACCAGGCTAATTTGGATTCATGGCTAAAACAGTGCATGAGTAATTTTATAATCGGGTGCTTCAAGTCTGATTGTGCTTATAATAGATAGTAAATTTACAGCAAAATTATGTGTTATTGAGTTTAGATTTTTAAAAATCCATCCAAGCTACATAAACACATTCAAAAAACAATGTACAGATTATTAAATTAGGTGTTAATATTCTATCTTAACATACCTCAAGGCTATAGGACTGCTAGTCCAACACATGGGCTGCTAGGTGTGAATATAGATAAAATTTGACTAATGAAATCAATGCTGATAATAATGGAAAGAATCTTCTCAGGATGAAAGCAGAAAGACAGGTGATGTTATCAAGGAAAAGTGCTATGAGAAAATATATGAGCCACATGACCATCCAGGTGAACCCAGAGACAACGGGGGTGAGAGAGCTAGACCTAACCCGGTCTAGATTCTGTGGCAGATTCTATGGAAACATCAGCCATTGAAACTGTGTACCTAACTCTTCTTGCTGACCAGGCCACTGTGTGACCCCAGCTGGCTCCCCACTTCACTCCTACAAGGAAAGAACGCTGCTGGCAACAGCCTGGTTGGTATGACAGCTACATCACAAACTAGCACACTGCCACACCACTGTGAGTTCTTCTCTCTAAACTAACCTAAAGTGAGTTAGTTCCCTTGGCCTGCCCCATTTCTGAGAGGAACAAGAGGACACACTCCGGCCAGGGTGGCATTGCTCAGGTGAAGGCATCAAGGGAGGCCTGCTTCTGTCTAGAGCCACACCACTCAAGCAACACCCTCTGTCTCAACACCCCTCCAACCCAGAAACAAGCACATGAGAACAAAATATGGTAGCATTTGGTAGTTGCATGGAGAAGAGTGTGGCATTTTATAAAACAAATTGATTCGTGGATAAAAAGGAATCTACTCAAAGCAGGCAACTCTGAGTGATACTTACTGTATTCCTTTCAAGTTAGAAAGCAATGGAAACAGAAGGAACAGAACTGTTAGTAAATCTCTTTAAATACGATATAACCAAACAACTTCCTTCTGTTGATTCATTTGGGGTTAAAACTCACCAAAGAGTTTTCATTATGGTATACTTACTGGGAGATACAGAGCTTTTAAAAGTTCATCAAAGAACACCACAGTTTGAATAGAAAAAGAAAGTTATTAGGGAAAAAAAGTCTGTACAGAGAAGAATATCTTCGATGTCTTAAAGAAACAGCATGTAACAGTTAAAGGATAAAGGCAAGAACGCTGCACTTGGAATGTGAATAGCAGTTCTTCTGGTTTCTAGATGATCCCAGGCAAGCTGCATAACTGCTTGAGTCTCAGTTCCCTATTTTGTACAATAGAAATGCTACCTTCTTCATCAGGTTCTTGTGATGATTAAATTATCTAAAAACCATAAGATTGACAAGATATAGCAATGAACCCGAGTGTGACTTTGTAATAATTCAATTAAAAAAATATCTAAATCTTACCATAGGTACCACCACATATTTTGATAAGTCATCAAAAGTAATGCCCTGACCGCAGTGGATAGAGCGTCAGCCTGCGGACTAAAAGATCCCAGGTTCGATTCTGGTCAAGAGCATGTACCTTGGTTGCGGGCACATCCCCAGTAGGAGGTGTGCAGGAGGCAGCTGATGGATGTTTCTCTCTCATCAATGTTTCTAACTCTCTATCTCTCTCCCTTCCTCTGTAAAAAAAATCAATAAAATATATATTTTTTTAAAAAGTAAGACTTTTGGAGTTCAAAATATAAATTTGGTTTCCCTGTCAGAGAGGAGACAGAAAAAGCCTTTTTGTGAGTTATAAAATCTTAGTGCCAGATGTTCTGAATCTGAGTATATTACCTTAAACACCAATCATGACACTGGGTTCCAAGATTTGAGTGCTACAGGGAATTTAAGAAAATGGTCGAAATAGGACCTAGAAGACTACATGGTGGATATAACCTGAATAATAAACAAATACCTCCCCCATTCCGCTCCCCAGTAATCTGAAACAGGTCAGCTACGTTTATAGACAAACAAAGTGAGTAGGAATATTGGTCTCCTTACCTCCGCTGGGCCTGGAGGAGTCTGTCAGGACCACTCCAAAGTGGTCCGCAGCCTCGGAAATGACAGGGCGCTTCGGAACGCCCGCCGGAGGGGAGGGCACCTGGGCGTTTTTCGATGAGGTTGTTTTCTCTAGAAAGGTTAGAAAACATGGTGTAACATGAGCTTCTGTATATAAGCAAAGTAAGAAAAGATGCCATGACATTCATCTGGCACACAGATGCAAACATATGGACTTAACCTGTCACACCATCTAAATTTAAGCTCTACTTAGCTCTCAGAGGCACTGACTTTTAAAATTACTTTATCTTTTCTAGTGCCTTAAAGGGAAAACGAAAATGAGTCTTTCTGCACAAGCTAACTTTAATTTACACACAGAAAAAAACAACACAAAACATCAAATGACTTGGGTAAAGTTTTTCAAACTGTACCTTTTTCTTTTTACTGTACATATTTCTTAACTCTAAAACATAAAATCCATTATTAAAGAGCTTCTGTTAAGTTTCTTCACAGAATAACTGTTGTACTAAGTTCTAAAATTTCAAGAGGCAAAAGGTGAAATTGGGTGATTATTTTAAAACTGAAATACATGCTTAT
>PVJC01018242.1:0-31574 GCA_004026665.1 Murina feae | reverse complement strand
CTGTAGAATCTTTTAAAATTTGAAAATGAACTGTACATTAATAAACACTGAATTTATAATCATTTAAAGTGCATATATATTTTGGGGGGACACCCTGTGTATATGTGCTACACATTTAGATGTAGAGTTATCCTTGGAACAAATTATTTACTTTTTATCTGTTTAGAACTAAATGAATTACATGCTAGTATATGGGTTTATTAGGATTATATTCAAGAAGGATTTTTGAATCATAATAGCCAGTTTCCCCTATTTACCAGTTTGTGTGAAAGAGAGCTTCAAAATGGAATATCTCTTAATTTTATTGTATTCTTACCAGTGTTTGTGTGTGTATTACTGTTGAACACAATGTTTACAAAAGTTTGCCTAATTTTAGAAAGTGAAGAAAATGAACTTGGAGGTTAATTTGTTCAAGTATCTATATTTCATCATCCATCTTAGCAATCACAGATGTGTAGTCAAAGAACTCTCAGAGTAGTTAGTGTTCTGTGGTCCTGTTAAATGTTGTCTGATACCTTTTTCCCCTCTAACCCTTTACTTAGGACTGGTGAGTTCATAATAGAAAGAAAAATATTACAGTTTAATTTTAGGACTAGCATGCTAAATGTCTTATTTAATTTTTTTAAAAAAATATGTTTTTATTGATTTCAGAGAGGAAAGGAGAGGGAGAGAAAGATAGAGACATCAATGATGAAAGAGAATCATTGCTTGGCTGCCTCCTGTGCACCCTCTACTGGGGAAGGAGCCAGCAGCCTGAGCATGTGCCCTGACCGGGAATTGAGTCAGTGACTCTTGGTTTCTGGGTTAACCCTCAACTGCTGAGCCACACCTGGTTGGCCTAATTTTTTTTTAAGGTTTTTTTTTTTTAAATCTTTATTCAGATTATTATAGTTGTTCCTCTTTTTCCCCCTCATAGCTTCCCTCCTCCCAGTTCCCACCCCACCCTCTGCCCTTAACCACCCCCACTGTCCTCATCCATAGGTATACGATTTTTGTCCAGTCTCTTCCCGCACCTCCTACACCTCTTTCCCCCAGAGAATTGTCAGTCCCTTCCCTTTCTGTGCCCCTAATTCCAAGTTATTCTGTTCATCAGTTTTTAAAATATATATATTTTATTGATTTTTTACAGAGAGGAAGGGAGAGGGATAGAGAGTTAGAAACATTGATGAGAGAGAAACATATGCTGCCTCCTGCACACCCCCTACGGGAGATATGCCCGAAACCAAGGTATGCCCTTGACTGGAATCGAACCTGGGACCTTTCAGTCCATAGGCTGACGCTCTATCCACTGAGCCAAACCAGTCAGGGCTATCAGATTTTTTATTCACTTGATTTTTAGATTCATTTGTTAATAGATATGTATTTGTTGTTCATAATTTTTATCTTTACTTCTTCTTCTTCCTCTTCTTAAAGGATACCTTTCAGCCTTTCATATAATACTGGTTTGGTGGTGATGAACTCCTTTAGCTTTTTCTTGTCTGTGAAGCTCTTTATCTGACCTTCAATTCTGAATGATAGCTTTGCTGGGTAAAGTAATCTTGGTTGTAGGTTCTTGCTATTCAGCACTTTGAATATTTCTTGCCACTCCCTCTGGCCTGCAAAGTTTCTGTCGAGAAATCAGCTGACAGTCATATGGGTGCTCCCTTGTAGGTAACTAACTGCTTTTCTCTTGCTGCTTTTAAGATTCTCTCTTTATCTTTTGCCCTTGGCATTTTAATTATGATGTGTGTTGGTGTGGTCCTCCTTGGATTCCTTTTGTTTGGGCTTCTCTGTGTTTCCTGGACTTCTAAGTCTATTTCTTTCACCAGGTAGGGGAAGTTTTCTGTCATTATTTCTTCAATTAGATTTTCAATATCTTGCTCTCTCTCTTCTTCTGGCACCCCTATAATTCTGATGTTGGTACGCTTAAAGTTGTCCCAGAGGTTCCTTACACTATCTTCATATTTTTTTATTCTTTTTTTGCTTTTCTGGTTGGTTGTTTTTTGCTTCTTCGTATTTCAAATCTTTGACTTGATTCATGTGATCCTCTAGTCTGCTGTTGATCTCTGTATAATATTCTTTATTTTAGTCAATGTATGCTTAATTTCTAGTTGGTCCTTTTTCATATCCTTGAGGGTCTCACTAAATTTATCAGCGGTTTCTAGAAAATTCTTGAAAAACCTTATAACCGTGGTTTTTCAACTCTATATCCAGTTATTTGCTTTCCTCCATTTCTGTCATTTGTGACCTATTTCTTTGTCTCCGCATTTTGGCTGCTTCCCTGCATTGACAGAGTGGCATTCTGTGCTAGGTGTCCTATAGGGCTCAGTGGCTCAACCTTCCCAATTACCTGAAGTGGACACTCTTGGTGCACCCCTTTTTTAGGCTTTGTGCACAGTCTTGTTGTAGCTAAGCCTTGGTTGTTATTGGTATCATGGGAGGAATTGACCTCCAGGCCACTTGGCTGTGAGAATTAGCTGTGTCTATGGTGGGAGAACTTCTGTACTGGAAACATCTTTATGGGGCAAGTCTTGCTTCAGTGGGGCTTTGGTGCTCACTCAGTCTGGCCCCTGAGTGTGTCCCTTATGGATCTGAGGAGCTGTAATCTGGATGGTCCCACTCTGACCACTGGGTACACTGGCTCTTGGATCTCTAAGGAGGTGCTAATTTAGTCTCTGCCTCAGGCTACCCAGCCTTTTATATACAAAAGCCTCTGTGCACAGTTTGGGTGGGGCAGGGTCTTGGCGAGGATCAAAAGGATGGAGCAAACAGCTATGGCTGATCCTCAGCCCTGCCCTAAGAGGCCCTGGGTCTCAGTGTCCTGTAGTAATTGCTGCAAGCACCGCTGAGGGAATTCCTCCCAATGGCAGATAGTCCAGTTTCTCTCCGTATGAGTCTGTATCCCCAGAAACTTGCCTGGAACTGGAGTTCAGAGCCTTCGGGAGCTTGTGACTCGCTCCAGATTGAAAAAGACAACCGCGTCCTCAGTTGCCAGCCCTTTCCGCGAGCGCCTCCGTACCTCTGCACTTTACTTCCAAACCTTCACTGAGTCTCGGTGTGCTTTTCTCTTTCCTTCTAGTTGTAGAATTTCCACTCATCCAGCTTTCCTGTAGTTCTGGGTAATGTCCGTTTTTTCTTTTCGTTGTACTTTTGAAGTGGCTATGCGAAGCAGCAATTTCAGTTGTTTACCTATGCTGCCATCTTGGTTTTTCTCTCGGGCTAATTTTTAACTTAAGAGAACTGTGTGACCTGTTGAAGTCTTCAAAATATGTTTAGCCATGGCTGGGTGGCTCAGTTGGTTGGAGGGTTTGGCCCATATCCAAAAGACTGGAGGTTCCATACCCAGTCAGCACATACCTAGGTTGTGAGTTCTATCCTTGGTCAAGGTGCATACGGGAGACAACTGATCAATGAAGGCTATATATGTAGTGATTTCATAGAAGAAGGGAGAGAGAGAAACATCAATGATGAGAATCATTGATCAGCTGCCTCCTACATGCCCCCTACTGGGGATTGAGCCCACAACCCAGCCATGTGCCCTTGACTGTAATTGAACCCAGGACCTTCAGTCCACAGGCTAAAACTCTATCCACTGAGCTAAACTGGCTAGGGTAAGGCTGTATAGTCTTTTCTCATCTTTTAGTCTTCAACTAAATTTCTACCTGTTCTTTGGATGTTGCTTCCATCACTCTAGCCCAGTTATCTTGCTTTTCTATAAACTTCAAAGCCCCTTTTAACATTCCTTGAGGGTCTAGCTAAGAGCAGCATCAGATTCTTAAGAGTTGAAATTGGGGAAAATATTTGGTACATAATTGATGTTCAGCAGATAGTTCTAAGCAAGAATACATTTGAGGGCACACCTTGCATAGTAGAAACCCTAAAAGATGTTCCAAGAAAGGGGAGAAAATCAACCATTTATTCTTAAAAGTTATTCTGTGTACACAAATGTCTATAGGATGAAAAAAACAAAAAATCAAGTTATTGGTGGTTTTGAAGAATTTAAAAGATACCCTTAATATTAAATTATTTATATCAGTACTTTTTGTACTTTGGACCTGATTCTAGTAAGGAAGTAAGTGGAAAGTAAAGGCTAGGCAAATTAATTCCAGATAGATATAAAAGTAGCATACCTTGAAGAAGTAATAGGCCTCTAGAAAAATCATACAAACTATACACCTATATTAACTTGGTATTTGCTGTTGTTATTGTTTTTAGAGAGAGAAGAAGGGAGGGAGGGAGAGAAACATCAGTGTGAGGGAGAAAGATGGATCAGTTGTCTCCTACCTACCCCAACCGGGTATTGAACCCGCAACCTAGGTATGTGCCCTGATCTGAATAGAACCTGCAACCTTTTTGGTGTAGGGATGATGTGCCAACTAACTGAGCCACCTGGCCAGGGCAATGTGTCTTTGCTTTGATGTAACCTATCAAAAACTATATCAAAATACTCAATATTTATATACTAGAGGCCCGATGCACGGATTTGTGCACTGGTGGGGGTATTGGCCTGTGGGAGCGCCACTCATCCTAGTCAGCTGAGTGGCTGTGGACCTGCCCTCTGAGAGGCTGTGGACCCGCCCTCTGAGCAGCTGTGGACCCTGGGTGGCTGACTGGCTGCTCCTGCTGTGGGAGCGCTGGTCATCCCTGTCAGCAGAGCAGTGCTTCCACTGTGGGAGTGCACTGACTACCAGGGGGAAGCTCCTGTGTTGAGCGTCAGTACCCTGGTGGTTGGTGTGCATCAGAGCGACTGGTTGACCGGTCATTCTGGTCATTCTGCCATTTGGTTGCTGGGCTTTAATATATATAGATTATCCTTATTCTATTTCTAGTAGAGTATATCTTTATTTAATAAAGTAGGAAAATAATCATTGTAGCCTTGTGAGAACAGTTTGTGTTCTAATAAGGATTTCCGGTTGAATTGGCTTTATGTGCACTGGATATTTTTGTAACTTTTGGATGATTATTCTTTTTTTTCAGGGTGAGTAGATATGATTTATTAAGAGTCTTCAAGATATGCATTGAATTAGATATCATACTTTGGGCAAAAATGTAGTGAGCAATTTGGCATTTGTTGTCATAAAATTCTACAAAGATCTTTTCGTATGTGACCTACCTCAGTTGTTTACATTCTCTGTTTAATTCTTTGTGCTGCAAAAGAGAATGTATACAAATATGTAAATAGATTAATGAACTAGAGCAAGCATGTCAAATTCAAAGGCTAACATGGGCCAAATAAACAAGGTTTAAGGTTATGTGGGCTGCAAAAAAACCCCAAAAATTCAATTTTTGTAGAAACGTAGCTTTATTTTGATAGAGACATGCAAAATACAAAGGGCTGAAATAAATGAGTAATTAACATAAAATGATAGGACATTTTAATAAAAATTAATATTTTTCTTGAAAATAAACTTACCAGACACTGAATAACTGCACAAATTAATAAGCATAATGCAAATAAATCTATTTTTCTCATTCTTGGAAAGTGAAATATTTCCTGTTGCGCATACCAAACAGCTCAGTACAAGACTAGTGATGTGGCAACCTGCTGCTAAAATATTCACTGCTTGTATTAGTGGAGAGAAATCGTGCACCTATGCATAAGGCGCATAAGGGAAATGAATGCAACACGATTATAGTTATTAGTCATGAGCAAAAGTTGTAGTTCATTATTAATAACTAGTGGCCTGGTGCATGAAATTCATGCATGGGGGCAGGGGGGTTGTCCCTCAGCCTGGCCTGCACTCTCTCCAATCTGGGACATCCCTCTCAATGTGGGACTGCTGGCTGCTAACCGCTCACCTGTCTGCCTGCTTGATTGCCCCTAACCACTCTGCCTGCCAGCCTCCTCACCACCAACTCTTCCCCCCACTAGCCTTCTTGCCCCCAACTGCCCCCCGTCAGTCTGCTTGCCCCCAACTTCTCCCCCCCCGCCCCCGGCCTCCACTGCCGGCCTGATTGCCCCTAACTGCCTCTGCCCCACCACCATGGCTTTGTTCAGAAGGACATCTGGAAGGTCTCCTGGTCTAATTAGCCATATTACCCTTTTATTAGTATAGATTATGTATAACAGGATATTGTAAAAATTAAGCTATGAAATTTTTATTAACACATTTCTTACACACCGCTCTATTGGCTGGGCCGCAAAAATATTCCTTTTGGGCCACAGGTTTGACATGCTTGAACTAGAGTATTAAGAGGCAGGCATGCTGCTGCCCTGACTGGATGGCTCAGTTGATTGTTCTCCTGTACACCAAAAGGTTGCAGATTCAGTTCCCAGTCAGGGCACATACCTAGGTTGTGGATTTGATCCCCAGTCGGGGGTGTGTGCAGGAGGCAACCGATGGATGTTTCTCTCTAACATCAATGTTTTTTTTTCTTTCTCTGTCTCTCTCTCTCCCCCTCCCCCTCTTGCCCCAACTCATCTTCTCCTCTTTTCCACTTACCTCTCTTCCTCTCATCCTCCCTCCCTCCCTCTCTTTCTTCCTTTCTCTAAAATCAATAAAAAAACACACACACACACACACATGCATACATACACATAAAACATATCCTCTGGTGAGGATTTTTTTAAAAAAAGGCAGGTATGCTTGGTTTATTTTTCATTGAAGGTGTCTTGTATTATTTTATGGTCCCACTAGTGGCTTGGTGCCTAGATTCATGCACATTGAAAGAAAATTAATTAGAAGAAATATTTTAATATCGTTATTCGCCCTTTCTCTATAATAGAAGTGTCAACCAAATTCACAATTGACAATGATAGATCGAAACACACACGTGCGATTGGTGCCATGAGAGCTTTATATGTATCACACATGCACAAGTCAACTTAGCCTTTTATCTATAACTAGAGGCCTGATGTTCGAAATTTGTGCAAGGGCCTGGGCCCTCACAGCCGCAGTGGCTTGTCTCAGCCCTCGCCTCGGCTTCGTCCAGGAGGACGTTTGGCTGTCCGGTTTAATTAACATGTTATGCTTCTATTATGTTAATTAGACCGGACACCCTTCCAGATGACCTTCCAGATGAAGCTGAGGCTGCGAGGGAAGCCCGGGTTCTGGCTGCCGGAGAGAAGCTGGTGCTGGCAGCTGGGGAAAGGAAGGCCTACTCTTGCACGAATGAATTTCATGCATTAGACCTCTAGTATATATAGAATAAACTTGTTTAATTAGACCTGCTTTCTGATGTAACTAAACTTTTTCCAGCCCAGTGATGCACCCCAACTTCTCTTTCAGGTAATTGTCAGCAACACAGCAGTAAATATAAACATGAAGCAGATTATTATTGTAGATCATGCAGGGAGAACAAAAGGTAAAATATTTAACTGCAGCAGCGTTTGACTATATTCTGCACAATGAGAAACCTGAAGTCATTTTCAAGGTCTACCATTTCTTCTTTTCAGTTGGGTCAAGTTTCTAAACTTGCTAAATCTCCGTTTTCTGGCTAATGAAAAGAAAATAGGTTTCCACCAAGTCTCCTATCTACCTACTCCAGGACTTCTGTGAAGATCAAGTGAGATGAGGCATGAGGAAACACTTTACAGATATTTGGTTAAAGGGTGAAAAAAAGCAAGTTGTAGTTCTGGGCTGAAGAAATTGCAAGGAGGCTAGTGTTGCTAGGGAGAGGAAGCCAGGCATTGCTACGTGATGTCATTACCCAGATGGACACTTAGCATATTAGCCTTTTATATCTATAGATTTTTTTTGTGCAGTGCATTTTAGAAATATGATATGAGCAAATAAATTTCTTTGTGTCTTGGTTTTTGAAGTAAAGTTCTTTTTGAGATTAAGATGAAACATAAAGTTAAAATGGTAGATACTAGTTAAGAGGTTGGACTGATTTGTGATATGTATACATTATAGAAAATTGGAAAAGAACATTTTTTAACCTTAATGTTCACATACTAGAACTCAATAAACCTTATGTTGTCTTTTAGAAAACCTGCTTTAATGAACAAGTAAGAATAATTTACATTTAGTGTATTAAAGCATTAACCTAAGCAATTGGTGTTTCAGCAGAGATTATGAGTTAACTGTAAATTGATAGTAAAATGCCTCGTAAATATACTTAACACTATTTGGTTGCCTAGTACTGTAGGTAGAGCACAGGAGGTTTGTCTCGGTGCAGTGGCTGATGCAATGCTGTGAGCGCACTCCAGCAATTCAAATCTTTCTGGCAAACCAGGAAGATGGCAACGCCCGCCTGAGCCCCTCCCAGAGCCACCTACACAGTACCCTGACCTTTATGCTCATTGGCTCCCTAAGAAGACCTGGTGTCCCATGATTGGCTACCTCCGCTAATATATACCGCTGTATTTCCTCAATAAAATTAGACCTGCGTCACAGAACCTGGTCTCTGGAGTCGTGCATGCAAGCGTCCTAGCGCTAGGGGCTCCGTCGTCCTCACCCTTGGGAAACCCCCTGCTTCATAGTACTTTTTTTTTAATAGTGTAACTTCCTTTGGGCCTCTATTTATGTACCTTTAAAATAGATAGGATGAATCAGATTGTTGCTTCATAAGCTTTAATACGCATGCAGATCTCCTGGGTATCTTATTAAAATACAGATTCTGATTTAGTAGGTCTGGAATTTTGGCCTGAGAATCTGCAGTTTCAACATGCTCACTGATGAAGCTAAGTCTTGTAGTTTACAGAACATGCTTTGAGTAGGAAAGGGCTCGATAGTTTCTATTGCTTTATGTTCAACATAGAATTTAGCAAAATCTTGCTAATTCAGTTGTAACATAGACTCATAATCAGACAAAAGATAACATGAAAGTTAAAGCTTTTGGGTTGAAAAGGAACAGTAATTTGTTTAAAACAGCACAAATAAAAAGGGAAGTTGGCCTTAGCTGGTTTGGCTCAGTGGATAGAGTGTCAGCCTGGGGACTGAAGGGTCCCAGGTTCGATTCTGGTCACAGGCGCATGCCTGGATTGCAAGCTTGATCCCCAGTAGGGGGGGATACAGAAGGCAGCTAATCAATGATCCTCTCTCATTATTGATATTTCTATCTCTCTTCCCTCTCCCTTCCACTCTGAAATCAATAAAAATATATTTTTTTTTAAAAAGGGAAGTTGGCCTTAGCTGGTTTGGCTCAGTGGATAGAGCATTGGCCTGTGAACCAAAGGGTCCTGGGTTTGATTCTGATGAAGGCATGTATCTTGGTTTCAGGCTGCTCCCTGGCCTGGGCCCTGTTCAGAGCAGGAGGCAACCAATCGATGGTTTCTCTCACATCAATATTTCTCTCTGTCTTTCCCTCTCTCTTCCACTCTCTCTAAAAAGCAATGGAAAAATATTCTCCGGTAAGGATGTAAGTAAGTAATAAATAAATAAGAAAGTTATTCTAAGAATATAAGAGACAATCTCACTGGTATCCATGAGCCAGATTTCAAGTGCAGTGGAAAGTTAAAAATCCAGTAACTGATCTATATCTCCCATTTCTGCTCTTTGGATTTCTTTTCCAATATCCCCTCTTATGTTTTCTGATACATGTCTTTGGCCTGTCATGTTATTGACTGTGGCCTATATTGTTTGACTTTTCAGTCTCAAGACCTTGATTACAGCAGTATCTTTTTTTCTTAGTTTAGTTGCTTAGGAGTAAATTGTTTCTACTTGCGTCAGGTGTCCAACCTTGAGTGAGCTAGCCTTCTATGTTTGGAATCACATGGTAAGAATAGGGCCAATGAGATTAGCCTCTTTGGAGAGGGGGGTGGACATGGGAAAGGTGCTCGTTGGCAGAGAAGGGGAGTCTTACTAGAGCAGGCAATGACATTTGCCTGATACACCTTTATAAATTTTCATGAACAATGATTTGCTAAATTGAATAGAGTAAAAGCATACTTCATAAAAGTATGAATAAAAGTTACATAGACAGTGATTGGGCAGGGCATAGTGGTAGATCCATTCTCAGAGAACTGAAAGTAATAAATCTTAATTATAGTATACATATATTTTTTAAATCTCATGAGTGTTATCAGTATATACATGGAATAATGTATCTGTCTCTTCCCCAGTGAGTACCATTAAGGTATACTATTGACTGCTTCCAGGAAAAACAGCCTGCTCATTCTTCTGCTTGCTGTTTCCTGGATCTCATTTCATACTTTCATCTTGCATGAAATTTTAAAGATAACATTAAGATTAACTTGTGAGGGCCCTGGTCGGTTTGGCACAGTGGATAAAGCGTCAGCCTGCGGACTCAAGGGTCCCAGGTTCGATTCCAGTCAAGGGCATGTAATTGGTTGCGGGCACATTCCCAGTGGGAGGTGTGCAGGAGGCAGCTGATTGATGTTTCTCTCTCATCAATGTTTCTAGCTGTCTATCCCTCTCTCTTCCTCTCTGTAAAAAAATCAATAAAATATATTTCTAAAAAAAAAAAAGATTAACTTGTGAGGGAATGCAAACAAATTTTCCCGTTCTTGGAATTGCAGACAGAGCCACCCAGATACATTTGAGGTTCAACTATATTCTGAAGCCCTTGATGTAAAGGGAAACATTAACCAGTTGCATTAGCACAGCAATATTCATTCGGTGTGCCATGGCAGTGCTGCAAGAATTTTTAAAACATGCAATACCTGACTCTTTAGTCAGGGGTACTGACCTATTTTCCCTTAGATTGTTAAATAAAAAAATGACAACAGTCAACATAATAGCTGTCTGGTGAGAATGAATCAAAATTATACTTACTGTTTTGTCAGTACCACAGAATTTTAGTAATTCATTAATGTGTGCCATGAGATTTAAAAAGTTGAAAATTATTGTATTAGCAAAATCTCTGGGTTTTTATGACAGTTGATGTAATTGCCAGAGTACCTCATTTTTCCTAAGAGGCTATTTTGCCTATGCTGTCACCTCCCAGTATCTATATATATAAAAGGCTAATATGCAAAGCGTCTCCTCTGGAGTTTGACCAGGAGACCAGGAGTTTGATTGCTTGCTAGGACATGTCTGACTACCAGGGGGCGCAGGATGGAGGAAGGCCCTGGCCTGGCCGGCAGCCAGAAGGCCCTGATCGGCCCTTATCACCGGGCCAGGCCTGGGGACCCTACCTGTGCATGAATTTCATGTTCCGGACCTCTAGTAGATAATAAAATTAAAAGTCAGTGATAGCACTTAGAGCAATACCCATTTTCCCCATTTGGTTTAATCAATAAACCAATGCTACAAATTTGGGTGTTTTGTTTTTTTATGCTTCTGAAATGGATATAGGCCAGACCTGGCTGGAGTGGCTCAGTTGGTTGGGCATCGTCCCTTGCACCAAAAGATTGCCAATCTGATTTCTGGCCAGGGCACATGCCCATGTTGTGGGCTGCCAATTGATGTTTCTCTCTATCCCCTCTCTCCCCCTTCCCATCTCTAAAATCAGAAAAAAAAATTTTTTTAATAAATAAAAATAAAATAAAATGGATATAGGCAGAAAAGTACTATGCCTGGTTAATAACTATCTAAAATTTAATGTTACAATTTTTTGGGCAAAAGTGTGAACAGCTTTTTGGGAAGAAAGCCTTTAAGGAAATTATTTGTTGGTTTGGAATACTGTCTTATTTTATTGTAGTTATAACATCTTTTTTTGTTTGTTTGTTTCAGAAAAAGCCTGTGCAGAAGCTGGGTCAGCAAGAATGTCACTTCTTATATTGGTGTCCATTTTCTTATCTGCGGCTTTTGTTATGTTTTTGGTATATAAAAACTTTCCTCAGCTTAGTGAGTAAGTATACTGAAAGAAACTGAAAATATTTAGACATCTGTAGATTAAAAGTTAAACTAATTTAATTTTATTTATTTATTTATTTTAAAAATACATTTTATTGATTTTTTCACAGAGAGGAAGAGAGAGGGATAGAGAGTTAGAAACATCGATCAGCTGCCTCCTGCACAATCCTCACTGGGGATGTACCCACAACCAAGGTACATGCCCTTGACCGAATTGAACCTGGGACCCTTGAGTCCACAGGCCGACGCTCTATCCGCTGAGCCAAACCGGTCAGGGCTAAAAGTTAAACTAATTTTAAACAACAGAACTATCATCATGATTGTATATCAGCTCTCATGGATTATAGCAAGTTCATATTGATATTAACACTGTTATTTAAATACTTCTTGCCCTGGATGGTAAAAGTTGGTTGAGTGTTGTCACATGTACCAAAAGGTTGCTGGTTCCATTCTTGATCAGGGCACATGCCCTGGTTGCGGACTTGATCTTCAATAGGGGGCATATAGGAAGCAGTGGATAGATGTTTCTGTCTCATCAATGTTTCTCTTTCTCTCTCTAAAATCAATAAAAACATATTTTTAAAAAATTACTTCTGTCCTGGCTGGTTTGGCTCAATGAATAGAGCATTGGCCTGCGACTGAAGGGTCCCAAGTTCAAGTGCAGTAGGCAGCCAATCAATGATTCTCTCTCATCATTAATGTTTCTATCTCTCTCTCCCTCTCTAAAAAAAATCAATAATATATATATTTTAAAAATTCCTTCTTTCCAAATATACCTCTTAGTTTTCTATGAAAGGTTTTTCTGGCACTGCTCCTCTAATTAAGGCCTGATGTTTTTAATGATCTTGCATATATGTATGTGCTTCTTTACCTCCTTCTCCTCTTCTCCCGTCACTTGCATACATATATACATATAAAACTAACTTAAAAGTGTTGTGAAACAAGTGTTGGTTTCTGATATTTTCTAAACTATTTGGTTTATTGCATTTTATTTTTTTAATAATAGTGA
The DNA here is from genome assembly GCA_004026665.1 of Murina feae. Taxonomy (NCBI): domain Eukaryota; kingdom Metazoa; phylum Chordata; class Mammalia; order Chiroptera; family Vespertilionidae; genus Murina; species Murina feae. Next base: position 18,884 of record PVJC01018242.1, on the reverse strand, counting down.
TCAAGTAAATTTATTTTGCAGTCTATAATAGATATTGACCTTATTTTGAAAAATAGTGATGATCTTCTCTGCTTTCCCCTTTTTATCCATCCCTGTTTTCTCCCTTCTTACTTTTCTTTATGACCAATTTTTGTCTTCTGTTCACTCGTTTCCTCATCCATTACTTCTGTGTCTCCTAGCACTTTTTCTTTTCCCTGTTTTATGGAAATAATATGGTCTCAATATGTACTTTTCACAATGAAAGGGACCTTGCAAAAGACTACTGAAGTATAGTTAGACTTTCAACCGGGGCCAGCCTGGTGTGGTAAAAGATAACTGAAATATGATTTCATAATACCAGGAAGTTACTGTTTCCTCTAAATTGCTTTCACTAACAATTTCTTATGCTTGAAAATTTATAGTTAAATTTATATATATTTTAATACTTTGATTTCTTGGAATGCCTTTGTGAAGATAGTATGTATTATGTTAATATTAGTATGATTGAATTTTAGATTGTCTGGTTTTGATCAGAGATTAGGAAATAGAGAACTGATTGAAAGAGGGAAACAATATAAAGTATAGATTAAGGTTGTCTTTGTTTTCACTCTGCTTTAAGAATAACATCACATGTATATAATGTGTTATTATAAACCTGTTCTGCTTATTTCTTTCTATATGTTATGTATATGTATATGCATGCATGTGACAGTGTTTAAATTTATAGTGAGAAAACCCATTTTAGTTTACCTGGTATTTTTCCTTTCTTGTTTTTATTGATTTCAGAGAGAGGAAGGGAGAGGGAGAGAGTTACAGAAACATAAGTGATGAGAGATAATCATTGACAGGGTGTTTCCTGCACACCCTCTACTGGGAATGAGCCTGCAACCGGGCATGTGTCCTGACCGGGAATCAAACTGAACCATGACTCATGGGTTGACACTCAACCACTGAACCACATCAGCTGGGCATTTACCTGCTTTTTTTTTTTTTTTTTTTTTTTTAAATAAATTTATTGATTTTTTGCAGAGAGGAAGGAAGAGGGATAGAGAGTTAGAAACATCAATGAGAGAGAAATATCAATCAGCTGCTTCCTGCACACCCGCTACTGGGGGTGTGCCCACAACTAAGGTACATGCCCTTGACCAGAATCAAACCTGGGACCCTTCAGCCTGCAGGCCGACCTCTATCCACTGACCCAAACCAGTTAGGGCTTACCTGCTATTTTTATAGGACTTAAGCAGTATTCTCTCATTGTTCTGCAAGGTCAGTTACATTTTATCATGTAAACAAATGGGAACAATATGCATTAAATGCAAAAGTGATTTATTTGAGGCTTTTATAACCAAGAAATTATTCAGTTCCAAACAAGAAACAAATATAAAGTAAAATAGAAAGGGAGAAAATGTTAAAGTTTTTTTGAAATTTATTTTCTAATTATAGTTGACATACAAAGCTATGTTAGTTTCAAGTGTATAACATAGAAAATGTTTAAGTTTTCTGAATTCTAAGCTGGAATATTCCAGAAAAGGTACAAATTATAAATTTAATAAAATGCTTACTTAATTTCAGTTGTAATTGATTATTGACATTAGCTTATCATGAGGATTACCCAAAATGATGTTAAATGTGTTTTAAATATTGCTAACATCAGTGGTTCATTTCTTAATTCAAAATTTATACCAAAGTTGGAACAAATGCTATAAAAAAACCCATCTAGTTTGGGTCACTTTGAACCTTCATATATAGAGTACATGTCTCATATTAATTACATTTAAAAATTAAAAAATTTATGTACTTTTAAAGTTAAAATTTATGAATTTATGCTTAAAATATTATAGATCAAGGCATCATTTTGGATAAAACTTTACATTTTGAAGTTGACTGTAATGTTAATTATCTTGGCAAATTTCTGCTTTAAAATTTTTCACTTTAATTTTATTTTTTCAGAGAAGAAAGAGTGAATATGAAGGTTCCCAGAGATATGGATGATGCCAAGGCTCTAGGGAAAGTTTTATCCAAATATAAGGACACCTTTTATGTACAAGTGCTTGTAGCTTATTTTGCTACATATATTTTGTATCCTTTTCACTGAAAAATGTCTTCTAGTTTTGTTCAAGAGAATGGTTTTTTTAAAAATCTGCTCCATTATACATAACTATTTTTCCTTTTAAAAATTATTGCAATATAACAATATTAAATAGAATATTGAAAAAATGCAAAAATTTTCACTTTAATCCTATCTCTTCAACTCAATTATTATTTTTGGATATTTATTATGTTTTATTATGTTCTGCTTATTTCACTTATTATAAACATTTTCCTTCCCCCTGTATTATTTGAGTAATTATTTTATTTATGAGTACTTTATTTGTTGTCTTGATTTAATTTAAATAATAATTTTGAATTAGTAGTCACCATACCATAATTTTAAAACATTCTCTTAGGTTTGAAGATGTAATTTGTGTTTTGTTTTTTTTTTTAGATGTTATGAATCTTTGTGTGTGATATTTTTTCTTCCATTTAATGGTTTTCTTTGTCAAAAAAATTTTAAAAGGATAATTATTCAAAGAATATGGATTTTTAAAATAGTACTTAGTATTTATGTCTTTGTTTTATAGAAATATATATTGTATTTTTAACTAGTCAGGAAAATAACTTTATTCTTTCTAAATATTTTTAAGTTGCTTAGGCTACTAGTAATTAATCTTCTTTTTATTAAATCTTTATTGTTGAAAGTATTACATATGTCCCCTTTTTCCCCCATAGACCCCTTCTAGCCCACCCTGCCCCCTGTCCCAGGCCTTCACCACCTTATTGTCTGTGTCCATGGATTATGCATAAGTGCATACAAGTTCTTTGGTTGATCTCTTCCCACCTACCTACCCTTCCCCACTTCTCTCAGATTCTGCAGTCTGTTCTATGCTTCCATGCCTCTGGATCTTTTTTGTTTATAAGTTTATTTTGTTCATTAGATTCATCATATGAGTGAGATCATGTGATACTTGTCTTTCTCTGATTGGCTTATTTTGCTAAGCATAATACTCTCCAGGTCCCTCCATGCTGTCTCAAAGGGTAAGAGATCCTTCTTTTTTTACTGCTGCATAAAATGGTGTAAATGTACCACAGCTTTTTTATATTCATCTATTGATGGGCACTTGAGCTGTTTCCAAATCTTAGCTATTGTAAAGTGTGCTGCTATGAACATAGGGGTGCATACCTTCTTTCTGATTGGTATTTTGGGTTTCTTAGGATAAATTCCTAGAAAGTGTCTATTTAGACTCTTTGCCCATTTTTTAATTGGATTGTCTAACTTTTGTTAAGTTGTATGAGTTCCTTATATATTTTGCATATTAACCCTTTATCAGATGTCTCATTGCTAAAAATGTTCTCCCATACAGTGGGCTCCCTTTTCATTTTGTTAATGGTTTCTTTTGCTTTGCAGAAGCCTTTTATTTTGATGTAGTCCCATTTGTTTATTTTCTTCTTAATTTCCTTTGCCCTAGGAGATGCACCCATAAACATTGCAATGAACGAGGTCTGAGATTTTGCTGCCTATGGTTTCTTCTAGGGTTTTTATGGTTTCACGACTTACGTTTAAGTCTTACATCCATTTTGAGTTTATTCTTGTCTATGGTTTAAGTTGGTGATCTACTTTCATTTTTTTTTGTATGTATCTGTTCAATTTTTTTCAACACCATTTATTGAAGATATTGTCTTGACTCTGTTGTATGTTCTTGCCTCCTTTGTCAAATATTAATTAAGCGTAATGGCTTGGGTTGATTTCTAGGGTCTCTGTTCTATTCCATTGATCTATATACCTATTCTTGTGCCAGTATCAGGCTCTTTTGATTACAGTTGCTTTGTAGTATAACTTGATATCTTTCATTGTGATCCCTCCAACTTTGTTCTTCTTTCTGAAGATTGCTGCAGCTATTCGGGGTCTTTTTTGGTTCCATATAAATTTTTGGAGTATTTGTTCTAGATCTGTGAAATATGCTATTGGTATTTTAATAGGGATTGCATTGAATCTATAGATTGTTTTGGGTAGTATGGACATTTTAATGATGTTAATTCTACCAATCTATGAACACTGTATATTCTTCCACTTGTTTAAATCTTCCTCTATCTTTTTTTTCAATATCCTATAGTTTTTCAAGTACAAGTCTTTTACCTCCTTGGTTAAGTTTATTCCTAAGTATCTTAATATTTTGTTGTAGTGGTAAATGGGATTGTTTGTTTAGTTTCTCTTTCTGAGAATTCATTATTGGTGTATAAAATTGTCACCTATTTCTGAATGTTAATTTTGTATCTTGCTACGTTGCCGAATCCCTTTATTAAGTCTAGTAGTTTTTTGATGGAGTTTTTAGGATTTGCTATGTACAATATTATGTCATTTGCAAATAATACTACATATTGGATTATATATACATATAAAATATATAATGTCTTAATAACAAATACATTCACAAAAGCTTTTGCTGCTAAGGCAGACATTGCTTACTTACTGTGCTTTGTGTATGCCCTTTGTCATTATCTTCCCTATTTATCAGTGTAAGAGAAAAGAAATACCAATCTAAACAGAGCTAGAAAGTTAAGCTCGAATCACATTCCCATGAGAGAGACTAGCTTTATTAATACTGCAAGATAAAGGACAGGGACATATTAAACCATTCTAAGAGATACCATAGACAAAATTTAAAGGTGGTTAATTCTGCAAACGACTGGTTTCTTCAACAAATACATTGGAAGAAGTAAAATTGGAGCTATACTTAGTGATATAGTAAGCAATACCGTGTTTGAGCATTCTTTTTAATCCTGATTTAATCAAACTAGCTGTAAAAGAAAAAAATTATGAGGTCTTTGGGAAATCTGAATACAGTCTAAATAGATATTCAGGATAGTAAGGAATTATAGTAAGAAATCTCTGAAAGTCTGACAGTAGTATTATAGTTATGGTAAAAAGAAAAGGAATCCTTATCCTTTTAAAGTATTAAAGTGGTTGCACATGAATTGATAATGTTTCGGATTTTCTTCAAAATAATCCAGTGTAAGGGAAAAAAAACAAAATAAGATTGGTTGAGTGTTAATTGTTGAATCTGTGCATAGGTTTGTAGGGCATCATACTAATTTCTCTACTTTTATATGTTTGAAATTTTTCCATCAGGTTCTAAAGAACCCTGTAATAAATAAGTTGATAAAATTTATTTTTAATGGAGGCATCCAGTTGATAGATAGAAAATTTGAGACTGGTGTTTGATTAGCAAGACTGAATCAGAGATAGAGAATTCAGTTATCAACGTATATGGCCATATACTTGAAACCATGCAAATTGCTGACTTTATTGAAGGAAAGGGAGAGAAGAGTATGGCCAACAGAATGGTAGAAAAATCTTAAAAGAGTTGAGGGTGAGAAGAAGAAAAAAAGCTAGAGATGTGATGATCTGTAATGTAGAAGAAAAGTGCTTTGTTTTTTTAAATGAGTGAGGATGTTTAATCCTATGCAGGAATTGCTAAAAAAAAAAAAAAAAAAAAAAAGACTTGAGAAAAGTCATTTATTTTGGCCAGGAGGAAGTTTCAATAGAGTGGTGGATGGGTAAGCCAGGTTGTAAGGGAAGAGGAGAGACTGTCTTGCAAGGAAGAAAGATGAGAGGCAGGAGTTGGGTAGGATAACCTTGGTCAAGGAAAGCGTAGATTTTCTTTATAAGCGTCTGAGTGGTTTTCAGCAGGACAGCTCCTGTGGAAGAGCAAGAGGTTTAAGAAACAAATGAGGAGGAAGAAGATTCAAATGAAAACATGAGTAAAGTGGAAACTAGAGAAAGAAGGAGAAGGAGACTTTATGGATGAAGACAGAAATTTTCAAGTAGGAAGGAGAGATGTTGAGGGAGTTGACTCAGTTTGACTGACCTTGTACCTTGTAAGTAAATCATGTAGGGCTTAAAAAGGGGTCCAAGCCAAAACTGGCAACTAAAGGAAAAAACACAATTGTTTTTAAAATAAGATTTGTGACTTTTATTATATTTTGTAACCTTTATCTTTTTTCTAGATTAATGAATTTAGGCAAATGTGTATAAGTTAAATTACAAATATTTTGGAGTAAGTGCAGTGCATTAAAGAAGCATATTTACAAGATTACTGGACTCTGGGGCGGTGGGAGCTTGCCCGAGGTGGGAATGCGGGGGTGAGGGTGGGGGGGGAGACAAATTGGGGAAAAAGGAGACATGTAAAACTTTAGGCAATTAAAAAAGTGAACATTAAAAAAAGATTACTGGAGACCTCTTTTGTTCTTTTTTCTTTTCCTCCTCTTTTTTTGTTTGTTTTTTGCCAGTGCCTGATTCCTGGCTTATATTAGTGAACTTCGAGATAAAGGCATTACAACTGAGAAGTCATATATTTTTTAAACTTTTGGATATAATTTTACTTTATTTTTAATACTGAAATGTGGATGTAATCTTATTAACATGATTACTTATGTACTGATATTTTTTCTAGAAATGTTGGCTGTATCTTTTAAAAATTCCACTTAATTATGTTTTAATCCTTAACTTAAAAGTTAACAGCTTGCAGACATTTGCCATTCCAGGTTCTATATTTCTCAGTATACTCTCAGGGTTTCTTTATCCATTTCCACTGGCCTTATTTCTCGTTTGTTTGGTAAGTATATTAAATCAAATTGGAAGACTATAAAAAACAGCTTAAAATAGAATGAGGAGGAAGAGGAGGAAGATGGCATTACTAGTCCACTTATTTATATAAACATAAACTCATTAGTTTTAAGAGGAGTAATGTTAATTTGTTAAGTCCTTCCATAAGGATGTGTTATGTTAGATTAACTTAGGTTTTTTTTTTCCTGGAACAAGGGTATCATAGACTTGATTGCATTTATAGGCTCTGTTTTAACCTTTTCTTCTTCTATTGTATTTTGTAATTCAAATAGTCCAGGAGTATTGATTGGCACAATGAGTTCAGTCCCAGAGCTGGGGATGGTGTTTTCAAGCAAAGCAATTGAAAGAAAAAAATTGGCTCTTGAAGTTTTATTCTTAGACTAAAGGCTAACATTAACTATTTCAATATAATCACTAAATTTAATCATAAGTGTCAATTAGTTTTAGCTGATCTTATTTTAGTTATAATTTGGTCTGAGAAAGTACTAGATCAAATGGGTTCTTGCTCTCTGCACAAGAGACGGCATGCAGAGTATCCTTCCCAGCCCCAAAAGAAGTAAACTAGTTCAGCATTTCCTTAGGTGAATATCTCCATAGGAATAACTACAAAATGCTTATGGCTTCTTATTGTTTTCTAGTGTTCTGGACTTGGTGCCTCATTCTGCTATATGCTGTCCTATTTAGTTGGGAGACCAGTTGTATACAAATATCTAACAGAGAAAGCAGTAAAATGGTCACAGCAGGTAAACATGAGTTTTTAAATTATTTAACGTAAGTCTTTGGCTAATTGGGAGGTCAATATATAGTCCTTACATAAATTGCGCCCTCTTACAACCCAGGACCTCTTGGGGGATGTCACACTGCTGGTTTCAGCCTGATCCCCGAAGGCCATGCCAAGGGACCTCACTGGTACACGAATGCATGCACCAGGCCTCTAATATGCATATAAGATCTTTGGTTAATCTCTTCCTGCCCGCCCCCCTCTCCCTTTCCCTCTGAGATTCATCAGTCTGTTCCATGTTTCCATGCCTGTGCATTGAGCATCTGCTCTCTGGGGGTCAGTGTGCATCATAGCTACCAGTTGAACAGTCGAGTGGTCGAATAGTTGCTTAGGCTTTTGTATATATTGATATATTTCATTGATTTCAGAGAGGAAGCAAGAGGAAGAGAGAGAAAGAAACCCCAATGCTGAGAGAGAATCATTGATCGACTGCCTCCTGCATGCCCCTCATGGGATTGAGCCTGCAACCCAGGCATGTGCCCTGACAACTGTGATCTCCTGATTCATAGGTCGATGCTTATTCACTGAGCTGGCACAACTGTTATCTTTAGTTAGGGTCTCTGCAAAGACTAGCAATATAGCCCTAACCAGTTTGGCTCAGTGGATAGAGCATCGGCCTGCAGACTGAAGGGTCCCAAGATTCTGGTCAAGGGCATGTACCTTGATTGCAGGCACATTCTCAGTGGGCGGGTGTGCAAGAGGCAGCTGATTGATGTTTCTCTCTCATCAATGTTTCTAACTCCCTCTCCCTTCCTCTCTGTAAAAAATCAATTAAAAAAAAAAAATATATATATATGACTAGCAATATAATATAAGCAATACTATACAGAAAAATCTAACATAGTATTGCTAAGAAAATTCTATTTTTATAAAGAATCAAAAGAAACACTTAACTCTCAGAGGAATTTTATAGATTAGCTTTGCATTATCCCTTTGTTTTACTGATTAGCATATTAACAGAAATTAAGCATTTGACCTAGAATCAACCATTTATTTACTTGTAAAGCAAGGTGCAGAATCTCAGATCTCTAGACTTTTAGTCTAGTGCTCTTCTCACTTTACCACGTATGTACTGAATATTAAAATTAATTTACATGTGTTCCTGGCTGGATGGCTCAGTTGTTTAGAACATCATACCGATATACACCAAAATTGTGGGTTTGATCCCCCATTAGGGCACATTTAAGAAGCAACCAATGAAGCCCCTAGCCAGTTTGGCGCAGGGTATAGAGTGTCAGCCTGAAGACTGAAGGGTCCTGGGTTTGATTCTGGTCAAGGGCACATGCTTGGGTTGTGGGCTTGATCCCCAGTGGGGGGCGTGTAGGAGGCAGCCGATCAGTGATTCTCTCTCATCATTGATATTTCTATCTCTCTACCCTTCTCATTTCTTCTCTGAAGTCAAAGATATATTTAAAAAAAGAAGCAACCAATGAGTGCATAAATAAGTAGAACAGCAAATCAATGTCTCTCTTGCTCTCAAAATAAATAAAATAAAATTATTTTACATATATTTTTTGGAATACCTATTTATTTTCCATGAGTAAGGTTGTTATTCAAAGGAAGTATTAACTAATGTAGTCATTGCCTATATTTAATTAGTTAAATATTTCCATATACTTTAATCCATATACATTTATTTATTTATTTATTTTAAATATTTTTGTTGATTTCAGAGAGGAAGGAGAGGGAGATAGAGGTAGAAACATGAATGATGAGAGAGAATCATCAATTGGCTGCCTCCTGCATGCCAATGGTAAAATAAAGATAAGAAATTTTTAAAAATTGAAGGCTGGCCCTGACCAGTTTGGCTCAGTGGATAGAGCATCAGCCTTTGGATTGAAGGGTCCCAGGTTTGATTCCAGTCAAGGGCACGTACCTTGGTTGCGGGCACATCCCCAGTAGGGAGTGTGCAGGAGGCAGCTGATAGATGTTTCTCTCTCATTGATGTTTCTCTCTATCACTCTCTTTTCCTCTCTGTAAAAAATCAATAAAATATTAAAAAAAAAAAATTGAAGGCTGGATATGCTAATGTGTTATACTAGCCTTTTATAGGAAGTTAAAGGCATTGAAAAGTTGATTACTTGATGTGTTTCTAATATTTAGTCATAAGTTTAGTTTTGCCATTTTAGGTTTAAAATGTCATTGTTGAGCCATCATTATCTAGGTTGGTGTAGAAGCATCTTTAGTCACTTAAGCTTTAAGCACAATTTAAAAAACCTCTCATCCCAAATTAATTTAGCTCTGGTAGTGAGCATTTGATAAGTAGTTCATTGTTATTTTCAAGCTCCCTTTTGATTATTGCTATTGGATAAACTCTGAACTATCAAGAATGAGAATTTGAAATAAGGTATTTTATATTAAGCACGTTGTTTTCAAGATTGACTTTATCTTGATCCCGATTCTTTTCTTTCTTGACAGGTTGAACGTCATAGAGAACATCTCATTAACTACATTATATTTTTGAGAATAACACCATTTCTGCCTAATTGGTTTATTAATATTACATCTCCTGTAATAAATGTGCCATTGAAAGTTTTCTTTATTGGCACTTTTCTAGGTAAGGTCTCTAGAGGTTCACTCTGTGTTAGAACTCATTGTGTACATGTTAGCAGTGTCGAGCTGGGCTGGATTTCATGCTCTTCGCAGAAATGCCAGGACAGTGGCACAGTGCCTGTGTTCACAGATGCTCCGAAATGTTGGTTGGATTGTCTTAATTTAAGTATTTTTGTGTTGCTTCTTTTAAAGAGGAGCATTCTCTATTGGATATTTTTTTAATCATGCAGGATTACTAGTAAGCAGGATTTTTAAACTCCATTTTCTTCTTCAGTGGAGAGAAAAAAATCAGTGCCTTTTTTGAATAATTTTCTCCTTTGTCCTCTATTCAGGCACTGAAATATTGAACTTTTAGTAAAGAATTTATCCTATTTTTTATTTCATTGGAATCAGTATTTATTATGGGCATTACCAAAAGTGTGTGGGAAGCAAAGATTAACAAATATATTGCTTTCAAGGAGCTGCCCTTAATTATGAAATTAATCAGTGGACATAAAGATTCATTTGTATATTTTATGAATTCTAATGGTTCTTTAGCAAGAGTATTCTGCTTTTCTTTCAAATTTAAATTGAATTGTTTTGCTGCCAACAAAAGGAGCATATTCCTCATGTAATGAGTATTCATTTAAGTTAATACATGTGAGAATGGATCTTTTTGAAAAGAATAACCAAAATCAATTTTTATTGCTACTTCAAAAATTTATTGTCAAACTTAAAAAAATATCACAGGGTTAATTTGGGATTTTATAAATTAATGTTAATGTTTATGGAATCAAAGAGAGAATTTTTGTCCATATCTCCTTATTTTACAGATTAAATACCTAGAGATTTAGATAACTTCAGCTTTGGCTGAATTAATTTTTTTGGTTCTGCTTTTTTATTTATTATATTTTTTATTTTCTTAATTGAATTTTAGAGAGAGAAAAGGAGAGGGCAAGGCAAGAAGGAGAGAGAAACTTCAATGTGAGAAAGAAACATCAATCGGCTGCCTCCTGCATGGCCCCTTCTGGGTACTGAGCTCACAACCCAGGCACATGCCCTGACCTGAAATTGAACCAGCAGCCTTTCAATGCATGCGATGACCAGCTGAGCCACACTAGCCAGGGCAATCGGTTCTGGTTTTTAATGAAATACGATCATTTTGTGTATGCTCTTGTATGAATTCTTTTTACTTGTATTTTGAGTCTTATTTTATTTCTGAGTATCCTACCATTTTATTTTTATTTTAGGTATATTCTATCAAGGGTGAATGACAATTTTTTAAATATTTAGATTATTTCCAGATTTTTATTATTATAATGCTTTGATGAACATCCTTGAGATTAGACCTTTGCTCATATACATTATTTGCAAAAGCTGAAATTGCTGGATGAGAGCACATTCTTTTTTTTTTTTTTTTTAATATATTTTATTGATTTTTTACAGAGAGGAAGGGAGAGGGATAGAGAGTCAGAAACATCCATGAGAGAAACATCAGTCAGCTGCCTGCTGCACACTCCCCACTGGAGATGTGCCCTCAAACCAAGGTACATGCCCTTGACCGGAATGAAACCTGGGACCCTTGAGTCCACAGGCTGATGCTCTATCCACTGAGCCAAACCAGTTAGATGAGAGCACATTCTTTTTTTAAGGTTGTTCATAAATGTAAAATTTTTCTGGAAACTTTTCTTAGGTTCTTAGATTTATTTTCTTAAAAAGTGATTATGCCCTGACCGGTTTGGCACAGTGGATAGAGAGCGACAGCCTGCGAACTGAAGGGTCCCGGGTTTCATTCCGGTCAAGGGCGTGTACCTTGGTTGCGGGCACATCCCCAGTGGGGGGTGTGCAGGAGGCAGCTGATCGATGTTTCTCTCTCATCGATATTTTTAACTCTCTGTCCCTCTCCCTTCCTCTCTGTGAAAAATTAATAAAATACATTTTTAAAAAGTGATTATGAAAATTGTAATCTTTTATGTGGAAATAAACTTAAGGGACTTCAAATTAAAAATTTCCAAAATGGAGGTTGCTATATTCTTAAAAGATAATTTATACATGCAGAAAATTATAATGTTAAAAGACAAACAACTGATGGATTTTATTGGTTTGTTTTTTTGTGTTTTTTTTAGGTGTTGCACCTCCCTCTTTTATAGCCATTAAGGCAGGAACAACACTGTACCAGCTTACAACAGCAGGGGAAGCTGTTTCCTGGAACTCAGTATTTGTCCTAATGATTTTGGCTCTTCTTTCTATACTGCCAGCCATCTTCCAAAAGAAACTAAAGCAGAAATTTGAGTGAAAAATCATCTAGGTTTTATTTTTCCCATCATCATCACCATCATCATCTCAGGACTGGCAGGTTTATGTGTTCAAATCACTTCCTTCAGTAACTGAAACAAGGAATTTATGAAATAAAATTCCCTATTAAAGTAGTTAAAATAATGCATTTAAGTGACAAAGGAGAGTAGAAAGAATGGAAATTGATATACCATGAAAAGTTCTATCAGTAGTTATGATAGCCATCTTCTAAATTACTTTATTCTAAGAGTAGCTATAACGAGTTAAAAACAGCATTGGTAGGAAATTTTTTACCCAATTGGTTAATTTAATTTATTCATGAACTGGCTATAAATACTTTTCCTGGGCTTGATATTTTAACATTTTTCTTTTTTGTTCCTTACTAATAAAGTAGATATACAAAAGCAAAAATTCTACATTTTTAAAAATAGTATTGTAGTTCTGGCTAATATCAACCCTTTTTCAAGAGCATAAACTTAAAGCCAGTATTTAAAAGAGATTTAATCTTCCTCTTACCTTTTAGGTAATGGATTTGTTTAGAAGTTACATCTTAGTGTACTACTGAATTGGGAAAGGATATCAAGTTATATCTATTTTGTGAATTTTATTTTTGTGGTTTTTTTTCTGTTCCAGATTATCATGAATTCGTTTGAAATGTAAAATTCTGACCAGTATATTTTCATCTTTTTTTTCTAGCTTTCATAATATTTCCATTGTGCATATACAAAATGGTGATTACATTGTATCATATTGGTGTTGATAATTTATATTCAGATAATATTTTGTTACACAGTTCCCTCTTACTATGTCAAAAGAGGATCAAAAAGGCAAACATTTAACCTGCAGTTTTTAGATGTTATATTAATTATATTACTTTATATTTTGAAATAGTGACAGCGTAACACTTAAGTGGTTAAATATAATTTATTTGTTCCAGTGACTATAAAATTTACCTAATTTATTTATTAATCTGGTCATTAACATCTGTATTATGTAATTATCCTTACTTATAAGAATGCCTTATTTCATTTCTATTAATGCCTTTTTTGTTTGGGGCTACTTTTGGTTAATACAATTTCCCAATTTAGTGTTGTACTTTTTATAACTCAAAGTATAATTAACTTCTCACATGGTAACTACTATATTTAAATGAAACAGCTTTTTGCTGCTTGCTTAATGGTAACACACTTGACTCTAGGACATAACTGATCTAAAGTAAAGTACTCTGTCAGTTTTACCTTCAGTTAAGACTGTTATGTTGAAAAGTACTTTAACTGTGGGGGAAATCCTTGTATGTTTTTATTGTGAGAGGTATGATCATCCTCAGAGCCTGTTTCTACTACATGATGTGGACTGATTTATTATTTTTTCTATCACAGTATTAACAAATGGATTTATTGTAAATACAAAGAAAATATATTGATTAATATACTATTCTTACGTCATCTTGCCTTTGTGTGAAATTATTTATTGTTATACCTAGCAATGTTTTCTTCCTTTCTTATTGACCAGAGACAAAGTGATAAGCTTTTGTTATTTTTACATGTGAATTTAAAACATAATATTTTGAACAAAGGTCACTAAATATTACTGTATAAAATGTAATTGAATAAATTTGTATCAGACTTTTTAGAAGAGGTCTCACTATTCATTCCATTGTTTATACATTGTACTTACTCTATTCTCAGAGTATTTTCCCTTTCCTTATCATTGATTCTTTCTCTTTGCTGATTTTTTTTTTCCTGTTAGAAAACTGTCACTCGAAGTAGGGTATTTTTTCTTTCAAGAGAATAGCCAACCTTCCTAGATTCGTCATCATTGACTGCCAAGAAAGAGTCCTGTGCCAGGCTATACTCTAAATGCAGTTGGTGCCCATATTCACAAATTCACATACTTGGCCTGATGCCAGATGTAGATTTAAGCTTCAGCCGCATCTTGAAGACAGTTACATATAATAACCATAGAGAGTAAGTATGTGTAGTGAGGAGGCCTACAAGCTAACTATGAAATTGACATACTAAGTGAGACTCTTAATAAATAGCCCCTCTCTGGAATTCTGTTACCTTGAGTGTAATATTTTCTAAGACACTTAATAAATGCAAACTAAAATGTAATAAGAATAAATTATACTAAAAATATTAAATTTGGTATTTTTCTCACACTTAGTATTTATATTAAAACATCTTTCATCAAATAAAAATATATTCTCTTGAAATTCTAATGGGCATTTTCAAGAACAAAGAAAAATTTTAAAACCTTAAATTTTGCTCTCAGTCAGATGGCCTGGGAGACGGTTCTGACTGATATCACCATGGCTGCCCAAGGAGAACCCCAAGTTCAGTTCAAACTTGTATTGGTTGGTGACGGTGGGACTGGGAAAGCGAACTTCGTGAAACGTCACCTGACAGGTGAATTTGAGAAGTATGTAGCCACCCTGGGCGTGGAGGTACACCCTCTCGTGTTCCATACCAACCTAGGGCCCATCAAGTTCAACGTGTGGGACTCTGCCAGCCAGGAGAAGTTCGGGGGCTGTGAGACTGCTACTACATCCAAGCCCAGTGTACCATTATGTTTGATGTAACTTTGAGAGTTACTTACAAGAATGTTCCTAACTAGCATAGAGATCTGGTGCGTCTGTGTGTGTGAGAACATCCCGATTGTCTCATGTGGCAACGAAGGGGACATCAAGGACAGGAAAGTGAAGGCAAAATCAATTGTCTTCCATCAAAAAGTGAACCCTTAGTACTACGACATTTCTGCCCAAAGTAACTACAACTTTGAAAAGCCCTTCCTCTGGCTTGCTAGAAAACTCATCGGAGACCCTAACCTGGACTTCGTCACCATACCTGCGCTTGCCCCTCCAGAGGTTGTCATGGCCCAGCACTGGCAGCTCAGGATGAGGTTGCTCAGACCACCACGCTCCCAGACAAGGATGACAACCTGTGAGGAGGAAGCTGGAGCCCAGCGTCAGGCAACTGTCCTGTGATGTCAGTGGTGCCGAGTGTTTGCCACTTTATTATATAGCTAATCAGAACCTGTGCAGGATCCTTGGGATGCTGAAAGGTGATGGGCTTCGGAGTGAATGTGGCAGTTAAAAATACCTTCATTCTTTGGACCTGCATATTTAGCTGTTTTGGAATGCAGTTGTTTCCTTACTGAGTTTCAACTGTTAAGAAAGCTGCAGTTGCATCACAATACTCAGTGGTGAAATCTTATTTGTTACTGTCATTCCCATTCCTTTTCGTTTAGAATCAGAATAAAGTATTTCAAATTTTAAAAAACTTTAAATTTTTTATAGTTGACTTTTTAAAAATAGTTTGTTTATTTTTAATATATTTTTATTGATTTCAGAGAGGAAGGGCAAGGGAGAGAAAGATAGAAACATCAATGATGAGAGAGAGCCATTGATCGACTGCCTCCTGCATGTGCCCTTAACCGGAATCGAACCTGGGACCCTTCAGTCTGCAGGCCGATGCTCTATCCACTAGGGCTATAGTTGACTTTTGAGAACCTTAAAGAAACTTAATGTTCTCTTTGGCTTTTAGAAAATGGACAGAATAAGTCAAAAGGGCTGAAGCTTTCCTGGTGTGTAACAGATCATTCATTGATTGTCAATTAGATGTGTAAAAGGTGCTAATGCAGTAAAGACTCATTTAATTTCAGAACACTATGTGTGTGTGTGTGTGTGTGTGTGTGTGTGTATATCCTTCCTATATTATAAAAGGCTAATACGCAAATTGTCCCCTCAGGCGTTCGGCTGCTTGTTATGACATGCACTGACCACCAGGGGGTAGCACTGAACAAAGGAAGGCCCAGATCACCAGCCAGGCCTAGGGACCTACCGATGCCAGAATTTCATGCACCAGGCCTCTAGTATATATATAATGTATAACTAGAGCCAGCTCTTATATTTAGAAAATACATCAAGAATAGAGTTTATATTCAGACTATTAGGATAGTTAAACATCAGAAAAATGTATCAGTGTCATTTACTACATTAAGAGAAGAAAATATTATCTTGATACAGGAAAACTTTTTGATAAAGTTCAATACCTATATATAACAAAAATTGCAACAAGTCAGTAATAAGAATAATTTTGATACATTGTTTATCAAAACACTACATTAAATGTTATTTTTATTGGAAAATTTTAGATGCACTCTCTTTAAGATTGGGAAGTAAATAAAGAATCCCACTATCATTGTTGCAATTGGATATGGTACTGAAGGCTTTGGCCAAATGCTTTAAGGAAAGAGAAAGAAGTATTAGGTGTAAAGATTGGAAGGGAAAGATAAAACTTTTATTTATTTGAGTTGATACAATCAGTTTCATTAAATTTAATTTTTTAAAGCACCTAGTAGAATAAACAAATTTAAACTAAAATGAGCCCGGCTGGTGGAGCTCAGTTGGTTGAGCATCCTCCCATGCATCAAGAGGCTGATGGTTCAATTCCAGTCAGGGCACATGCCTGGGTTGCGGACAGATCCCCAGTAGGGGAGGAGCAGGAGGCAGCAGATTGATGTTCCCCTTTCATCGACTTCCTAGCTATCCTTCCCCTTCCTGAAATCTATAAAAACGTATTAAAAGAAAAAAACAAAGTGAGGCATTAGCAGAGTTGCTGGACCCAACAAATGTGATACCAGTTAATAGGATCTACCATCTCAAATTATAATCTTTGGAATATCAGCCTTACACCACAAGATGGCCCCCACGAGAAATTTTTGGACAGCTGCTAAAGGAAGAAAAAGTTCTCAATATTGTTAGATTTACTTACTCTTCTACCTCTCTTACCTAACCATTAGCTCTTTGAGGTCAAGACCTATGCAGACGGCAGGGAAGGTTGATGAAGTCCCTATTGATACCCTGTATTGCTTGAAGGAAGGAGCATTGAAGAAATTAGGAAGTCCCAGGAGTGGGAGGCAGGTAGTGAGAGTGAGGTCGAGGTGCAGAGGGATGAGGGGTGCTCAGATAAGCAACTTCCTGCATTGAGAAAAGTGCTGTTGAAAAGCTCTGAACATGAAGTCTGGAATCTGAGTTGGAAGCATCAGGACATGGGTCATTGTAGTTAAAGAAACTACTCCAGGCTTGTTTGTTTCAAGTGAAGAAAGGGTTTCAGGTGCTGTCCCCTTCCCTGCTTTTCCCCAAAGGGCGTTACCTTTTCTCTCCTAAGCTCCAAGGGTCTCCTTTTTGTTTCTGTAACTTGTTCCATGAGTCTATGTCTTCCTTCCAAGGGCTTCTTTCTACTTATTTATTGCCTATGTAACTTTCTAATAAACTTTCTCTTATTAAAAAAAAAAGGGGAGGAGAAACAAGATGGCGGCATAAGGTAAACACCGTAAATGCAGCCGTGAACAACTATTTCAGAAAAACCACGAAAAGAACACACAGACACCACTCGCACCCACAGGAAGGCTGGCTGAGTGAAAATCCTACAACTAGAAAAGAGTCTGAGACTCAGAGGAGCAGCGGAAGCAAAGTACAGAGGTACGGAGGCGCACGCACGGGGCTCGGGGAGAGGGCTGGCGCTGGAGGACGCAGTTCTTTTCCAAAACGGAGAGAGCCACAAGTTCCCAGCGGCTCTGAACTCCAGTTCCAGGTGAGTTTCTGAGGACCCAGACACCCGGAGAAGGGGGACTGACTGGCACCGGGAGGAAATCCAAAGCGGGTTTCTCTCAGTGTTGCTTGCAGCAATTATCGTGGAACACAGAGACCTGGTGTCTCTCAGCACAGGGCTGAGAAGCGCCATAGCTATTTGCTCCACCCTGCCCTGCAGACTCCATGAGGCCCCGCCCCTCCCAAGCTGTGTAAGAGGTTTTTGCATATAAAAGACTGAGTAGCCTAAGGCAAAGGCTTAATCAACACCTCCTTAAAGATACAGGAGCCAGCCTAACCCAGTGGCTAGAGTGGGACTAACCTAAACAAAACAGATCCACAAGGAACACACTCGGGGCAGATGCAGTGAGCATAAAAGCCCCACTGAAACAACTCTTGCCCCATAAGGTTGTCTCCAGCACAGAAGTTCTCCCCCTGTAGACACAGCTGACTCTCATAACCAAGTGGCTTAGAGGTTAATTCCTTGCAGTGATCGCCTAACTCAGAAAGGGAAGCAGCCAAAATTCGGAGACAAAGAAACAGATCACAAATGACAGAAATGGAGGAAAGAAAACGACAGGCTATAGAGTTCAAAACCACGGTTATTAGGTTTTTCAAGAAATTTCTAGAGACTGCCAATAAATTTAGTGAGATCCTCAATGAATCTAATGAGACCCTCAAGGATATGATAAAGGACCAACTAGAAATTAAGCATACACTGACTGAAATAAAGAATATTATACAGACATCCAACAGCAGATGAGAGGATCGCAAGAAGCACGTCAAAGATATGAAATATGAAGAAGCAAAACCCACCCAGCGGGAAAAGAAAAAAGAAAAAAAAAAAGAAAAAGGATCAAAAAGTATGAAGATAGTGTAAGGAGTCTCTGGGACAACTTCAAGCGCACCAACATCAGAATTATAGGGGTGCCAGAAGAAGAGAAAGAGCAAGATATTGAAAACCTATTTGAAGAAATAATGACAGAAAACTTCCCTCACCTGGTGAAAGAAGTAGACTTCCAAGTCCAGGAAGTGCAGAG